>JANTOQ010202810.1:0-14097 GCA_027564595.1 Bythotiara depressa | reverse complement strand
GTCCACTTAGAAATATTTACAGTAAAAAAAATGGAGTGAACAAATTCTATCACTTGGCTTGGATGTCCACTTAGAAAGATTTACAGTAAAAAAAAATGGAGTGAACAAATCCTATCACTTGGCTTGGATGTCCACTTGGAAATATTTACAGTAGTCCTCCTGTGTATTAAACGAATCCACTTCTACCTTTATATAATTTTGGACCAAGAAAATAAAACAAACGAAATGTCTTTGTAGTACCAGGATGTAAATCACACCCACACTGCCTCTACTTATTAAGCTTACAGTTTGATGGTCCCATAGTTAATTCAAATAAAGTAAAATAAGAATATATAGCAGACACGCATGTTGAATTGGTGTATTAACAAATGCTTTATAACAGCCAATCAGAATTGTTCTTAGCACAATTTTAAGTACAAAATCAGCCAACCAACATTGCTCTTAGTACAGTTTCAGTACATAGACAAGTTAGCATGTTCATATATGGTGTTATTCCAGGATAAAATTTGACACACTGAAGTTTAAAAGACTTACGTTTTCTTTCAGGAAGTGATTTTAAACTTCTTTGTAAAAGCTTTCTTGCAACGTCTCTTTGTCCAGCTTTCATGAGATATGAAGCATAACCACACCAAACTGTTTTGCTTGTCTTAAATCTCTTCAACATCACAATATACAACTTCTCTGCGGCCTAAAAATTAATAACACCCAAAATAATAACACAGATGAAGGACGTACGCATGAATATTAATTATTAAGTTTTATTTATAGAAGTTTATTTAATTGTTTTTTAAAGAGAAATAGTCTAACTAAAGTTTAAATGATAACTCACCTCATTCTTTCCATTCTTAATATAAATAGCCACCATCTTTACAAAGACTTTTTTTGGTTCGTTCACTCTCACTGCTTCTTGAAAATATTTTTCTAATGACTCACTGCTTCCATACAAGCTTTCAAGATTCAAAAGAGCTACCCACACATTTAGTTTCTCCTGATCTTCTCTAAATAAAAAGAAACAACATAATTCTATCTGGTGGGCACATTACTTGTATTATAAATAGTTTTGAGGAAACAAACTATCCTCTAAGAAGTAAACAGATACAACAATACAATGCTGATGATTGTTTAATGGAAAAGACAACGAGGATCCTTTCGTGATCATTTTACACTAATCAGCAAAAACCACTAATTTTTTGTATAAAGAGCGTAACTGTCAAGACAAGCAAGCAATATGGTTTAATGATGAGGATATATACCTTTCATGGTTAAGTTTATAACAAAGTAATATTTGTATTATATACTTCAACTATGTTATGAGTTTCTAGAGTAACAGAAGAAGAAACATATTCTAACAAGCACATTCGACAAATACGCTGTAAAGTTTGTTCTATTCCTGTTTCCATTTTCAATTCCCATGTAATATTTAATAGACACTTCTCGAATTGACGTCATAACCTTGACAAATAAAGTCATAATCTTGACAAATAAACTTGACAAATAACATCACACAAAATCTTTCTGTAGCTTTATGAAAAAATGGATTTAAAAAAATTCAGATTCCTCATCCCAAAATATATCTAAGCTGAATATTTCAGAACCATACAGCAAGTACATAACTTTTTATAGCTATTTGAAAAATAAGGCTTTGTATTAGAAAGAGGCGAAACATGACACAAATCTGAAATTCAGGAAGTGTCTACAGGTCGTATACGCCACAGCCCGTATCATGCCCATTGTCATCAATATTTAAACGCTAAGCCTTTTATGTTATTTTTAAGGGAGATGGAAGCGGTTCAAATTCAATTTTGTGAATCCCTTTTTTAAAATAAACTTTGTTGTATCAATATGACTAATAAAATAAATTTTTTTGCGAATTCAAATAATTTTATTACCTGAAAGATATGGTTTTTATGGCTCTTTGCGCAACACTACGAGCTTTATCGATTTCGGCCGAATGAAGATGAAAAGCCATATATTGAATCCACACTATAGAACTGTTTGGAGAACCAAGAACAAGACGATCGAAATCTTCTGGGGATTCTACTTGTCTTTCTGTATCAAGTAACGCTAACTCAGCCTGTAATAAATAAAACAATTCATAACATAAACGAATGAATGTATTAATCTCTACAGTATTAACACTTTAATGCTTGATATCCCCCTGGAAATGAATCAAATCATTGGTTATTTCTTTGCTATTTTGCTTTTTCTAGGAGGTTAATTATTCGAAATATAGTGTAAAATAAATTAGGTAAAAGCTGATAAGACCACAGATTCCTCATAAAATTATAAATGTTTCCATTGCAAGGTTTAATTTGAAATTTGAAATAATAGGTATGCTTATGAACTTTAGGAATCTTCTGCTTTTCCAATACCTATTTTCTCTAATAATTGGTGTTTGTTGGAGAGGGCATTTATTTCCAAATTTCATTTCCCGTACTTAATAATTAATGGAAACAATAAAAACACTTCTTAGACGGTAATAATTTATATATAATAAATTATATATTATATTTTATAAATTAAACATATATAATTATTCATATCGCCATCACTTCTGTCTTTTGTATTGTTTTAATAGAAGATATTCAACTAAAAATCATACCATTTATGTGTTTTCTTTCTTTAATAAACACTCCTTCTAAGTGGGGGCTACTGAGATAAGAGATGTTTATTAGAGGGAGGCGTTTATTAACATTCTCTGTTCTAAGGGGTGGGCGTTTATTTGAGGAAATATGGTAAATTTCTAGAGGTCATCAGGCCAAATTTAGATTAGGGACACATTTAAGTAAACATTCCTGAAAACAATGTTGAAACCTGCAAAACAATATCATATAGACATACCTTGTGCAAATATTCTTCCTCTGCCTTCTTCGCAGCACGTTTCTGTCGTTTGGTTTTCTTAGCTATTGCCTAGAAGAGGTAAAAACACAAATGATCAGAAATAAGCAGCTAACACAAAACAAAACAGTAAAAAAGAGGACTTGGTGCACATTTGTTGCTTCAGTTGCAAGGTATTGGCTGTGCTATAGTTTATTTACAAGCATAGCACATGGACATGGTTTATCTGAATTCATCAAGAACTGTCTCTGTGGAGAAGAACTGTCTCTGTGGAGGAGAATCTGGATCTGAATCATTTGTCTCAACCGAAATGTACCTAAAGGAATTGAACTAATGGTCATACCTTGTGACTGCCTTCATCATCAGAGCTGTCATCAGAATCTGTCGAGTGAGGACCAGCAGATGGACACTTTATATCATCTGCCCAATCAAATGCTGTTGTTAACTGCAGAAGAAAAGACTTGTCCCATTTACGTACAAGCAATACTTTTAAACACAGAATGTAATGGTTTAAATAAAGATACTCAATCATTTAATCTGACTTCAATATGGGTGTAAACAACAATGTATGAAGATTTCTATTAAGCTGACCCATGCATAAACTGTTAATCTCAAGAATATCAAAACATGTTGTGTTTATATGAGAACATTTACAGACATAATATAGTTAAGTGTTAACAGGTGGTAAGTAACGTAAAGATTTTAGTTATTACCTGCAAGGATGGTTTTTGGCTTTCTGAATCTGTAACCTGAAATGGATTAAAAAGAATGAATCGTTCAATATTTAATTAAAATAAACACACATAAATTAATTGGAACATGTATCACAAGATAAAGGTTCTTTTTGAAAAACAGCAAATGTCAAGACGTACATCTTTCATGACCATGACTTCCCCTAAATAATTTATCTTTGCTTTATTTTGTTCATTGTAATTCAAAACAGTTATTTTTATATCATTTACATATCAGTTTGTCCTGTTGTGTAGTTATCAATGATTATTTCGCATAATATACCACTTGTTTATACAAAATTGATTCCGCCTGCTCTGTTCCAAAAACAGAATAAATATATTATGGAGAGTACTCACAGATTTTTCCACTACCATTCATGATCAGAACCTTCTTGTGAACATTTTTGCAGGTTTCTTTGGTATTCAGAAGTTATTCTCTTGCCTCATTTTTTCAGGCGCTTTTTGTATGGCAACATTACAATATGCAAAACACAATAACAAACAGGGCAGCATTAAATGTAAACAAATGTTGTAACTGGTATCGTGACAAAATAAAGCAACAAAGTATGTCCTTTTACCAAGCAATCATTTGATATGAAGGAGCTTCGTGAGATTGAGGCAAGACATGTGTACAACGATAATGAAGATGTAGCATCTACATTTTTTGTAAATTCCGGAACAGATTCTAGCACGTTTTCAACAAATGTCAACATCATTCTTAATATAGTGATACTCTAAAAGTTGTACCTGTAAACTACATTTGAAAAGGGCGGAGCAATGAGAGCACTCAGGGCAGTTTTTCCGGGGTTTTGGGAAAAAAGAGTAGTTCAGAGTACTTGTGGCACTGAAATCATTGGGAAGTACTTTTCTTGTACCAAAAAAAATGGACATTTATTTAGTTTATAAATTTTGCACTGTAATTCACCTCTGTTGTGACATCTATCTCCATACTGTTGTTTTCTTCATCATCTGAACCTAAAAAGAGTTCATTTACTATCACTGCTACAATATCTTCATTTTCATTTACTTATTTGATTAATTATGTGTTTATCATGAAAACATAAAATACAAGCAACAGGAAATAACTGTTTAATGAAATATTTGCTTAAGAATAATAAAAACCGGTTCATCAACTGTTTTTAAAGATTTCTAATTACCTTCCGATTCATCACTACTGTCAGAACTTTGTAATAGTTTGATGTTAGTATCATCCTCTGAAAGTTTCTGTTTCTTCTTCTTCTTATCTTCTTCTTCATTTTCATTTTCATCTTCATTTGTTTTTCGTTTAGGTGGGGGAGCTGGATCAGGTCCACCCACATCCTTCCCTCGTAAAGATAAATCAATGTTGTTATTCACTGGATCAATACTGAAAAGTGAAAAGATAATAAGCAGCAAGAAGAAATAATCAACAGCACTTGTACAACACTAACAAGAAAAATACAAAATTACTACCACCAAATAAGTTAAAAGGGAATGTTTGTAAATGAACTTACGAAAGGATTTTCGCCTTAACTAGTTTCCCAACTGGAAACAACGAGACAAAATCTTTAACAAAATATTGAGATAAGTTTTTGATTTGCACCCGGCCAACTATACTTGGTGACAAACTAAAAAAGCAAAGAAAACATGAAAACTACACACAACAGTCATTCCTAGTTGTAGTACTTTAAAAATAAAATAACTATAAAAATAGCTACATAACATTCTACATAAAATCATACTAGCATTTTTCCTAATGACTATCTGGTCGTCAGTTGTATTTAATGAAAAAAATAGTTGTGAAAAAATTACCATTATTAGTAATTGTATACGGAAAAAACAAACTCTATTTTGCACTACACCAAGGGTTGGTAAATACTTTTTCTAGGTTCAAATATGAAACACTAGGTTTAAGACTATAGAATTGTATGACATGTTTACCAAGAACTAGTAGTAATAGAGTGGATGATTGCTTCATACAACAGTTGTGCATTCCTGTACAATATGAATATAAATGTAATATACAGTGGAGTTCCATACCTAATGAACACGCCAATCTTTTTGCATGACTTAACATATCCTCGCAGAATATCTCCTTCATTCAAGTCATCATATCCATTAATAGGGCGATCATAATCTACAAAGATTTTCATATTGTTTAGAGTATCGGTAATTTAACATCAGAAATAATAAAAGTAATAAATTTAAAGGAAGATAGATATCCACAAAAATCTAACCCTATAACGCATAAGCATACCTCCCAGTTATATTAAACTTCCCATTGGAAACCTTTAAAATGTTATGAGGAACGAGGGGGTCTTATTAATTTTTACCAACTTTATATTATATTTCCAATAACTAACCCCCTGGAAAAAGCAAAATAACAAAGAAATGATAAATGATTTCATTCTTTTCTGGGTTAAGGTAATTTATTTACCCAACTTAAACAAAAATAACAATTAGATAA
The DNA here is from genome assembly GCA_027564595.1 of Bythotiara depressa. Classification (NCBI taxonomy): domain Eukaryota; kingdom Metazoa; phylum Cnidaria; class Hydrozoa; order Anthoathecata; family Bythotiaridae; genus Bythotiara; species Bythotiara depressa. The sequence continues at coordinate 8,082 of JANTOQ010202810.1, read as the reverse complement.
AACTTGCGTTTATAATGCAATGAATTATTTCGAATTCACATTACATTAACCTAATGACTGTCATTGAGAATATCATTTACTACGTTTCATGTTCTTTTCATCCAGGTAGAATTATTTCGAATTCACAATACAATAACCTAATGACTCTCATTGAGAATATCATTTACTATGTTTCATGTACTTTTCATCCAGGTACTTGCCATACAGTACCTACAATCATGGTCATAAATACTTGATACAAGGTGCCAGATTATCCAAAATGAGTTAACCACAGTGATGTTTGAGTAAATACAAATATATAAAGAACTTATGAGTTAAAAATTTTCAGGTTACTTTTTAAGTTTACCAACGACGTAATATCTTATAGGAACTTTGGTTATGAAATAACTGTGGTTGGACAGCATAGCTGAATAGGGGGAACTACCTAGCTTTCTAATTGGTCTACTTGTGTCATTTGTGACATCATAAAACAATGAAATCATTGAAATAAGAAAGTTAAGTTTCCAATTAACAATGTTTTTGATGTTTTGCATATTTGAGGAAAAGTGGCAAAACATAAATTGGATCTAAAACCCCATAAGTGGCAATTATTTTGACGTTGATTGCAGCAAAACTAAATCATGCTTTTAAAACATTTACAATATATAACTATATATCTTGGCTGTTTAGAACTACAGAAAGACATATCATTTTTATTATATCTTGGAAACGCAATACTTGTAAATTACAACGCACCATTATCTGGCTTCGTGGTTGATATTCTAAAAAAAAAAAATTAAATCTTACTATGATTATATTGAAATGTATGAAAAATACACATCACATAAATATTGCTTTTTTCTTTCTAAAAAAGTCAATTTACAGTATAGAATACCACAATGCAACATCACTACCACTACTACCACACATCCCTAGGTCATTACTGTACATGAAAAAGGTGTTGCGTCTGTTGGCTTCAATGGCAGGTTTATAGCATCAGGTGCTGTGTACTTTGAATGTTGAAGACTTTTCACTTCAAAATTAGTATTTACCTAATATCACTCACGTTGTATTAATATAATGACATTAGTATATAAATTATGATACTCTGGTATTATATAGGAGACAAGCAGCAAAACACTGAACATGTATTTAAAACTGTTTCCTTAACATATAACACTTACCTTGATGGTCGCAATGACAAATCAATCTCGTTTCCCTTCTTTATGGATAAAACTTTACACCTGAAACAATTCATGCTCATATATTAAAGGCACATGGAGGACAAGACACAGGTTTAACATTTTTTTAACATTTTTACTACCAATATCCAGTACCTGGTTTTAAAATATAATGAAAAACCCTAAAAAACATTCATGTAATAATTTAACCTATGAAAAATCTGGAACACCATGCTATATAATACTACAATGTTTGTGAGAACGGATGTTATATATTTACCTCACAAAATCATGTTGTGAAAATTGTTGTAATGGTTTTTCATTGTATGAGTCCTGGATTTCAGTGAGGTGTGCCAGCCCTGCTTTATGATTGGGTAAGCCTATCAACACACCAGTATTTTGTAAGGTTTTCAACACTCTACCAATGAGGATAGATCCTTTTGCAATACTTTGTGCTGAAGCACCTGGAAGGAAAATTTATATATTAACAAAATCGTTTTTATTAAAGGAAAAGTTAGACTATTTATGAAACTTCTAAGGATCAAATAGCTTAACAAATGAATAACACAAATTTATATTTTCAACAAAGCTCATTCCATTCTTGAGATATTCAATTTTAAACTTCGCACATTCATAGCATTTTTTGCTGTTTATAACAATACTAAGTAAATATGTTTAGGGAAAATGGCATGAATTTCAGTTATGATGTCATGAAAGACATTTCAACAACAATTATTTTCTTTACTGATTAGTTTAACCTATCAGTTCATGAATTTTAATGAATATAAGTCATTTGGTTTTAAGTTATTAAACAAAGAGTGCTTCATCAGCATAAATCTCAGGAGGTCTGGAACTAGTGTTGCTACATACCAACAAACTTCACATTTATAATACTGACTCTCCTTGACAACCTCTACCAATGTGCAAAGTTTCATAACTTTTCTTTAGGCAGTTGCAAAAAATAAACTTTGTCAGCAGCTCTTCTTCCTTCACATGACACCATAACTGAAATTAGTGCCATTCTCCCAAAAATGTTACACATTTTATTATTGCAAATGGCAAACAGCAGTTTAAACAGAAAAAACTGTGGTAAACAAGACTTTATTTAGAAAACAGCACTAAACAATATATAGAGTGGTTTGGAGAATATGATTTATTAAGTAAAGCAATATAATCATTTAGAGATGTGCCTATGAAAATTTGTCAAGGACTGAACATAAACTAAATGATTTGTAGATAGTGTTACGCCAAATTAATCAAGGAGAAAGTCTGATGTCGACAAACCATATTTATTCATGTTTTGCTGGCCACAGCTAGCATTATCAAACACAGTTTTGATAAGACAAGTTTTTTATATAAAAACAAAACATTTTGTCATATATTATGACAAATTCTATAAAATGGTTGAGGTGAGGGTTTTATTGAGCACAGGGTTGTCTCTCATAATAAAGAGACTTTCTTTTAGTCCTTGAGTTGGCAATAATGGTGAAAAACAGTTGGCATTGTCCAGTTTTATTTTATTAACGCAATATTTATAATAAGGTTTGGCAAATACTTTGGCTTTTTTAGGAAGGTAGTTTTGAAGCAAAAAATTATTCCAGGTTACCTCATTAGAAGATAGAATAGAATCAATATAGAAAAAATTAAATCTTGAATTAAGTAGCCATCTTATGAGCAATTTCAAATAAATAAAGATTTGTCTAACTTTGCCATGCTGTGGCTTTCATAGCAAGCAGTAAACGTCCAGTAGTGTAAAGTACATAATTGACAAATAAATATAAATCATTGATACTTACTTTGAATTTACTTATGATGCACCTTGTATTTATGCCTATTAAGTGGAAATCTGCTTGCTAATGTGATAGATGATTATTTTTACTAACTGTTAGAAAAGAAATAAAAAACACTAACCAACTCTGGACATTTCCAAACATTCATGTTCATTATCATATCCAACAACAACAGCATTAAATGCTTGACCCACTTTGAATATTGAATGAACCATCTTCAACTTCTAACAAACAAAAAGACCTGATGCTTAGCAAATGACACACAAGTCTGCCCATTATGAGTAGGTTTATGTCACATATCATGTTAATATGTATCATCATTTATTATCACTAAAACATATCATCCTGCAAATGATTGCCAGATAAAAAGTGATCAATGATCATTTAGGTATCTTTGAGTAAGTTTTGGTGACTTTACAAATTGTATGAACTCTAATGAAAAGAAGAAGCAAGTGACAGAAGAAAACCATAAAACAAAGCATAATTTCAACACTATGTTAACATGGGGTTAATATTTAGTTTCACTTTTCAGTATAATTATATACAAATTTATACATAATTGGTCCAAGAATTAACTTCCTATAATACACATAAGTTGTAATTTCTACCTCAATGTCATCTGTCAATTGTATAATAGGTATTTTCCCTTTCACAGATGGATTAACTGTCACCCAAGCACATTGTTTGGACATCTGAAAATAAATTAACAAAATTATCTTAATCAGATTCCAACATTTGAAAAAGGAACAATGGAACAATAATTCTTATCAAAATGGTTCTGCTTGACAAATCTGTCTGAGTAAGTGGAGTGAGATGAAATTAGTTGAGAATATACTGTATGGAAAGTTCAAACTGACCATAATAGTTTAAACAAAAAGGGATTGTTTGAACAAAATATTTCAGGATAAACATTCAGAAGTAAACCAAATTTATTTAATTACATGTTTTGCATAACTATGTCACTGTCACTGTCCTAACTAATATTTCAGTCACTTTGTCATTTCTATGTAATATTAGATTTCAAAGTGATGATCTAGAATATTAATACATTTTGTTAAAATACTTACTGAACTTATAAAGCAAGGAATTTCTTCTCCTTTGTTATAGTCTTTGGCTTTTATCTTTGACATGAAACCAGAGGTATCGTTTGAATTGATGTCACTGAAACAATAACAAACAATATCAGTCTACATATACATTGTAAACTAGGGAACAAGTTATGACCCATCAAGCTACACATTGTGTATACTTGCAGCAGTATCGATACAATTATTACTAACTATGACCCTATAATGCCTGGATGAACGTCCTGTCTATTGTAAAATGTTCTAACAGTAACCCTTATAATTTTATGAAAGATCGGGGGAATTATCAACTTTAACCAATTTTAATTTTCCTTTTATTTCCAACTAGTAACACCCTGGAAAAAGCAAAACAGTAAAGAAATGAATATAGATTCAAATAATTTACAGGGACACCAGGCACCCTATAGGTTAAAAATATGTCAACATGAATTTGGTGGGTTGCTTTATTTGTAAATCTACACCTATTTTTCCACTTCACTATTATAAAAATATATGGCAACTTTGTGAGCATATTTAAAACTCACCTTGGCTTCATTGACAGCTCTGCTAGTGACTTCCTTATACTCTGATGGGAAATTGGCAAATAACTGAAAGAAGTGTTTCATGTAACAACAAATAGAAATCCAACTTGTACAAAACAAAGAATGAGCTGTCTGGCAAGTTATAAGCCTCAACTCCATCAAAAAAATCTATTACAGGCATTTGACAAACACTTGTGCAATAACTCCTCTTTTATTTAAATGGTTATTCACCACAAATAAAATCACCATTAATTCGGATAATTCAGGGATGGACAAATAGGCGTACGTGCATCCGTACGAATGTCATATCCTAAAAATGTAGTAAGTTCGTACACATATTTTTAGTGACAAGTACAAATACGTACGTCAAAATAACTTTTTGAATGTTCACCAACCATAATTGCGTGTACTACAAGTTTAGTTACATTATTACGTTGCGTTGTTTTTAAAACATCAACAATGAAGAGTATGCCTTCTGGGAATCATTTTGCAACGCACGTCCATGACCTGTTACAAGAATAGATGCTGAAGAAAGAATAAGACGCTAAACATTGATCGTATAAAGTGTAGATAAATAATTTATTAATGGTTATTGTTGAAAATTGAAGCAAGAGAAAGTAAAAACTAACATGTACTCATATAATATCTGGTTCTTGTACATAACTAAGCACTATAATAATTTAGGATTAAGTTAAATGTACTACTGTACAACCTAGAAATCAAAGAAGATATTAAAGTTGCCGAATATAACCTCGACAAAAGAAAATAATTTTAATAAATATGCTATCAAGCAGAATATGAGTACGCATGCACATACATTTTGTTCTTGTAAGGTGTACGTTGACACGTACGTACACAAGAAAAAAATCAGGCATATGGATATGAACACTAGCTAAAAATAATTTGTCCAGCCCTGTAATTGTGACTAAGGTTTCCTTTGTACTATGGGTTTCTTTTATATTTGAAAATATCTGGGAAATATATCAAACTTGCTTGTTTCCTCATTATGTCTTAAAAAATGGAGTAACATTAATTTAGTAAGCTAATAAATTACTTGTGTGTTTTCATATCTCTCATAGCCATGATTTTCACCTCTACTGTTTGTGATTGTTTGAATGACTCTAATGGTGACTTTCCCTAAATGACAATATGTAAATATTAAAAAAGCAAGACATCATACAAAACTTTTGAAAGGATAAGAAGAACTAACGTTAAAAGGAACAAGAACCTCTGTATGCATGGACTGTGATGGAGGGTGTGAACTATATATTTACTTTATGATTCTTATCATTCTTTATGCTTTGATTCCTAAATACTCATCTTGCCATCTTTTAAACCCAAACTCTGGGGTGGAGAGTGAACATGATATCATTGGAGAGTGTGATTGATAATAATAACATTGTTATTCAATTACCTCATTATTACTTAATTTCTCATCTTACCAACTTTCAAGGCAATGTAGCTAATGAAGACATAAAATAGCCTCTACAGTGGAGAGTGAATATCATGTCATCATTGAAGTGTGTGGATGATAATTACATTATATAGCTATAATTATATTATATTGCAATGCCATTTTATCATCTTCCAAACCCATACGAATTTACTGACAGCATAATTTAGGAAAAAAGTCTCTGTGGAGGAGCATGAAGATCAGGATACCATTGAGGTGCAAATAATATTAGCATTCGGATGTCAGAATGTTACACTGCTTACATCTTGGAAAGCAGAATGACCATCATGACAATAAAACAAGGGTACATTCATGAAATCAAAAACTTACAATATAAAGAAAAAGAGACAGACAGACAGACAGACAGACAGACAGACAGACAGACAGACAGACAGACAGACAGACAGACAGACAGACAGGACATAAACACAGATCAAATTTTGATGAGCTCAAAACATAAACACAGATCGAATTTTGATGAGCTCAAAAGAGCCATTAATGAAAAATATTTACCTCAACTATCTCATCTACTACTTGTGATATGTGTATACGACCATGCATTCTCCCATCAAGCATGGTCACACTTAGCTGTGTAGGTTTAACACTCTTCACACTATCAATAAAATAAATACATGAATAAACAGCAGTCTTGCAGAAGCATATGCTTATGTTATGTTGGTTCTTCAGATGCAAAAAAGAAAAGTCCATTTATTAGGGTCATTTATATTTCAGTGAAACAAATATCTTGTTATTTCTCTCAGATTATATTTTTGTATAAATAAGGAAATCTCTAAATTATTCATTGTGGTTTAGCTATAGGAACTTGACATTAACAGTTCTACATTTGTTACGCATGTTTGCAACGTCTGAAATTTTGTAAAATGCAGTATAATGTCTTTCACTCATGCTCCACTTAAAAAAGTTACCACCTGCCATGGATAAGGTCACCTGTCATCAAAACATTAGAGAGATAAATTTATATCATTCTTAATTCTTCCAATTATCTCTTAACCCTGACGGGAGTATATTAAAGCAGTTGTATGAACTGACAAATAATGATGTATACAAAACAACAAAATCTAGATGCAGACAATGTCATTTGAGCTATAAGCAGGAATAAAAAACAACAATATTTCGACCAGTGCAGAAGGTCATTCCAACTAAAGTGGTATTTGACGAAAAAGTAACAAACAATGATGATTCCTGATTAAATGACATTGCTGAAAAGAACAGCAAGTCCAGCATTGAGTCAAGTAGATGGACATTAATTGAAACGAATAGCAGCTCAAGAAGAACTTTGACAACCATGTTTTTTGTCAACAGAAGGATTTGGAGTGTGTAGAAAGTCATAAACTATATTATGTTACATACTTCACTAACACCTTCAAGTTTCTATCCATATAAACTTTTTTTTTAACTTTACTATTTAAAAATACCAATACAAGTAATTCCTTAGAATTTAAAACTTTTTTTCTTCAGTCAATAATTATCTTTATTCTTTTAATTCTTCAAACCTTCTTTCTTGTTTTTTTTACCAACTTTTAAGAAGTGGTGTTATCATGAATTATTTCACTGCCAAAATTCAATAACCACACAAGAGGAACATATAGTGCTGAAAGTGATTAATTTAATGCACAATCATTCTTTCAAAAAGCTTTTAATTTTGAAACAAAATGCCTTGATCTGTGTTTGGGTGTTTTTGATAGGAGACATGTAAGATGTTTGAAAACATGCTTATCTATGTAACTCTATATTTTCTAGAAACATAACCAATGAGGTTTTAAAAGGTAAGTATTTTTTGAAAGGTTTGTAGAGTACAATATACTCAAAATAAATATAGTTTGTCATAATATACTACAAAACTAGCAAGATATTGCAGTAACATACATAGAACTGTCTATTTAAAAAACAAAACAAGATAACATGTCAGTATTTATAAAATTCGAAAGACTACCATGAGAATTTTAAGCATACCTATGTAGTAAGTAAGTAAGTATAAGTAAGTATATTTTCCGCATAAAAACAAAATAACATTACAAACAAAATAATATAAAAGTATAAATATAAATATAT
>JANTOQ010202699.1:0-14098 GCA_027564595.1 Bythotiara depressa | reverse complement strand
GTCCATTTGTGTTATTTGTGACGTCATAAAACAATCAAACTTGGAAATAAGTACAATTTTTGACGTTTTTCTTAAGGGGGAAAGATCCTCAAAACTAAATAATTTTTTTATAAGCATGGTCTTTTTGCAAGCTAAAATTTACTGTAGAATCCGATTTTGATACTCAAAGAACCATATAAAATAAAACCATAAACGCTTTGGGTGCTTCAGAATAGGAAGGAATTGGACATGAAGAAGTCTGAAAATAGAGGAGTCAATGAACTAACAATGAACGGATATTGGAAAAACAAAACAAAGAAATATGTCAAGAACTAACGGAAAGGAACGGAAAGGACTTTTGGTCAAGAACAATGAATTAGGATTATAATGATGTGATAAAACTGCAATTTTTACGTAAAATATGGCACAAGTTGCATTTTTTTTAACTTTTAAATGTGTTTTTCTCAAAACAATGAATTCCTAAATTTGGTAAACGCGTGGATGTTTTGAACCAAGTATTTGTACAATATGTTCAGTGGAAATTGCATAGTATTATAAGGAAATATGGGATTTTGGTCTACCTATGTATCTTTCACGATGAACAATTAAAAGTTACATAATATTTTTTAGGTTCAGAACTTTTAATGTATCAACCTAAAGAAATACACCAAGTTTCACGTCCCGAGCCTATCCTGTTCCGCAGATATGTTTGTGCAAAAAATCCAATGTTCGGGGGTATTGCGCCTAATTAATTATGCACATAATTATGCACATAAATAATTTAACGACTTTCTTGCTATTTTTACATTCTCTATAATCGTATGTAACATTTGAACATAAATATTTTCAAACAAATAGTATATGTTAAGAAATTAATATTTTGAGGATCTTTTCACACCTTAAGGAAACATTGGTATTTGTGTTCCTACCAATTTATCAATTTGTCTAACTATTCATAAATGAAAGTTTTTTCTATTATAATGCTGTTTATAGAGTTCATAGAAATTTATTTCCTCAGCTAAACTGTATAAAGTTGCCAGGAGAGTAATCAGCTAACTTTCTCACAATTACTAATTCTCGTTTCCTTGTGTCTGAGTGTGCATAGGTAATTTTGGGTGTAATATAGCTGCACAGTGCACAGTGCAAGCTTAACAATTATACAGCCGTTCTTGTGTTTTTTGCACATTTGAGGAAAAGTGGCAAAATATGAAAGGGGTCTATGTCTAAAACCCCATAAGTGACAATAAATTTGACCATGGTTGTAGATAATAAAAAATACAGTTGTGTTGGAATGAAATAAAATACTTTACTTCACAGTTTCAAGAGTAAATAAACTTGAAGAAGACAAACTTACCACCAAGTACCTAAAACAATCTTGGTCATAATATCTTTGCACAAAGCGCCAAAAATTCAAAAATCTAATTCCACAAGTGCTGCGAAAATTGATATAACTAGAGAAAGAATGAAACTTTTCCAGTTTACTTTCCCAGTTGACCAATGACTTAAGATGCGCGAAACTTAGGTACTTTGGTAGAGAAGTGATCGAGGCATGCAGAACAGTTGGACAAGGGGAGTGGTCTCGCTATTCTCCTGATTGGTCCATTTGAGGCCTTCGTGATAAAATGTGTAGATCAGTGAAACAAGGATAATTTCGGATGTTTTTCAATAAACCCAAGCGTCACGTGTGATCCTACGCGGTTTCCCACCAACACCAAGCCCCAATCTCGTGCAGTGGACACGTGAAGGGAAAGGTGCTAACACACGAATCAGCATAAAACGCCAAAAGTGCAATAATTAATGGCCAAGATTGTAGTACTGAAGTGAGCCATAGTTATTCAGAACGGTTTTACGAGGTGTGCCTCGCTTATCTCAGGATTAGACCATTTGGGGGCTTTCTGGAATCGTTGAAACTGGTCAGTGAAGTAAAGACACTTTAAGAGATGTTTAAAAACTCTTCCTACTCTCGATCTTTGGGAACTTAAAAGGGAAACAAGCTGACCACGAATTGTTATTCCTCCATCAAGACCCCTGTTGTTTTTACCGATGCTGTGAAAAATTCTTTACACACCTATGACGTGTTTTTACACATATGACGTGTTTTTGATTGACTCTTAGTGACGTGTTTTGATTGACGAAAGTTACTGTAACAGTGCATGAAAACAGACGTCGTAAAATCTCCTGTGGTTTTGGAAACATTTCGTAAGAAGGCCTTCTCCGGAGAGTCAATTATTAACACATGATAACTTTAATTTACCTCTAAAGAGAGAGCGAGCGGTTATTATATTAAATGCAGAGATGGAACAGATAATAATCTACGATGGAGCTTTAATTTTTGATTGGCTAGACAAACAAGATCAGAGTCATGTTACATCACTATAAAAATATTCAAGTATAGATTGTTGTTCAGTACATTTTAATGAGGCGAATCATGAAGGCGAAATTACTTTTACTTTGCTCCATACAGGTAGGTTTTATATATATACTTCAGCCCCTTTTTCTTTTCTTTTTTTTTTTTTGGGGGGGGGGATAGGGATATTTATTTTCTTTTTGAAAAGGTTAAAACTTAGAATAATGCTGTCAATTTTTACTTTGAAACTGTTTGAAAGACTCTTCTCCCTGTTAATTCTATTGTGACGCTGTCCCCGGAAATTAATTAAATTCTTTATCATTTCTTTGCCGTTTTATATTTACCAGGGTGTTAATTTTTGGAAATAAAAGGAAAAATAAAGGTGATAAGACTCTCTTGGTTTTCGTGAGCTTATAATTGTAATTAAAGTTTCTAATACTAATAGGCTTTTTTACCACCCTCGTCCCCAGAGCTTTTTTTCCTTTTTGCTATGAAGGACGGCGGACGCTCTGGTGACGAAGGTGCTTTTTTACAATAAGCAGGAAGCATACCCGTCAGTAAAGAGTTGATTATTTTAACAATTAAACATTTTACACACCCGTTGCTAACCGTAGACCTTTGTTTGGTGTGAGAGTTGCGTTGAAAGATGATAACGATAAGAAAGTGAGATACCAAAATTGGTTGAGGAAAGGTTGCTAGATTCTTATCGAATTGACAGCAAAAAAAAAATTTTATTAAAAATATTTCAACATCATGTAAAATCATTATAGTTCACTACAGTGCTAAACTTTTATCTGACTATTATTTTTTTTGTCTGTTAAAAAATATTCAACACTGTTATTGCTCAAAATATTAATATATATTTATTTACTTTTAGATTGGACTAGTCCTATCACAAGGTAGGTCAAATACTTGCTTTTCACAACTTCGTACCCAGTGCTATTTTTCCTTTTCGATATGTGGACGCCATCCAGTTATATCAAAAAAGGAAAAAAGGCCCTGTGATCGAGGTTGTTTTTTATAGTGAAATAAATTTCCATATTCCTTCAAAAATAAGGAACCATATTTTTTTTCGGAAATGAAACTGAATAACAAATATTTAATCTCAAGCAATTTAACGATAACCAAAATATAAATGTTGTACAACAAATAAATATAATATTGTTAACAAATAAATATTAAAACAACAAAACACAACTTTAAAATTCCAAGCTTTTCCTTGACTTTATGTATCTGCATCGGTTTGGCATATATCGGATAAATATATATTTTGAAACAGTTGTCAAATAATACATCTGTGAGGAAGAACGTATTTTGCTACATATACATTGTTTGTATCCCACTCTCTTTCGTAGAGGTTTTTAAACCAATTCTGAGCTTGAGAAGGAAAAGAAAGTCAGACTGTTCTTCACTTTTGCTTTGTTTTTTATTCATATTTTAATTACTGCATTATTGACCTTAGCAGAATGATCAGCGCAGGAGTGTTTCATGAGTATTTTTATTTTCATTTTCAGATCTCTGTTTGAACGAAAAATGTGAAAGCAAGAAATGTCCCTTCGGCATTCGTGAATGTAAAACGTGCACTTGTTGTGAATTACCACTTTGCCCGGAATCATGTCCAGAAGGATCAGAAAAATATACGGAAGAATATGGATGTTCCAAGTGTGTCTGTAATACGACCGGAAATTTGAAAACAAATAAGTGTGGTTCTTTGGAATGTCCAAATAACTGCGTGTGGGGCATCGAGACAAAGAAGGATCAGTTTGGATGTTCAGTGTGTGCTTGCACGCCACAACCAACATGCGAAGCAACAGTTTGCCCGGACAATTGTCCGAGCTCTAAAACTATGATTATTTACGATAATGATGGCTGTGAAATGTGTATATGCGATCAGACCGTGTGTCCAGAAGAGAAGTGTCCAACAGAATGTGGTGGCCGAACCAAAACAATAAAGAAGGATGGCTGCTCAAAATGTATATGTGAATGTCCTCCGCCATTTTGTCTTTCTCATTGTCAGTATGGTTCAAAAATAGTTACGGGAGCTAATGGTTGCAAGCAGTGTAAGTGTAACGATGCACCTATTTGTCCTGTTGTTAAATTTTGTGGCTATCCTCGCTGCACGATGCAATTCGACAAAAAAGGTTGTAAAGTTTGTAAATGTGACGAGACCATCTGCAAATGGGATTGCGGAAATGGTTACATCACACTTGGTGGGAAAAAGACATGCCAATGTTGTCCATATTATAAATGTGCTAAGAACTGTGATAATGGTTACGAAAAGAACTTGCTCGGTTGTCAAACCTGTCAGTGCATTGACGACGACGACGACATCGACGACAAAGATGACGGCGACGATGATGATGACGACGACGACGACGAGGAAACTGGTCATGGTTATGGTCACAAGAAACATAAACGTAAGCCAAAACATGGTAAGAAAACTGGTCATGGACCCGGTCCCGGTCACGAGAAACATGGTAAGAGAGATTATAAAAAGAAAGGACATGAACGCGGAAAGCACGGTCGTCAAGGAAAACACGATCGTCATCCAAAAGGATAAACATGTGACGAAACCTATGAAATCTTTTCACTTGTTTACGGTGAACTACAATAACTTTTTAGATTATAAAACAAAAGGTTTTGCGTTGAACCTTTTGTATTTCTATTTTTATACATACGTTCAAGAATATAATTACTTTATTCGCACTTATTCTGTTTTCGGTTTTGTATCTTACAATAGAAATAAAAGCGTTTTGATTTTAACGTACAGACCCATCTATGCTACTTAATATCGTTTACATCAAGGATGATATTATGTTATACAGCATTTGTTTACAAAAAGGAGAGTTTTTACAGCTAACAAAAATAATTAGAAAGAAAAAATCTGTTATAGACACTTACCGAATTAACGTTATAACCGTGACAACTGACGTCACACGAAATTATTCTCTAGTTTTAGGAAGAAACGGATTTCAAATTCAGATTCCTCGTCCCAAATATATCTAAGCTGAACATTTCAGAACCATACAGTAAGTTTATAACTTTTTATAGCTATTTGATCAGGTTTTGCAAAACAGGACAAGTTCGAATATGTATAAGTAGGCCGTAGCCAAAACAAACTTTCTATTTACCATCGGGATATGAAATGATCCACACCGGTATATTTTTGGACGAGAAGCACGAATCTGAAATCCGTTTTTCATAAAAACCAATGGAAATACTTCGTGGAATTCGGGAAGTGTTATTGTTCATTTTTGTTGTCTTAACAAAATTAAAGAATCACAATTCTCGATAAAAAATTGGTAAATATAAAGTAGCACTAATGAATTTAAACTTCTCACACACCTCCTTTTTATTAAAACGTGAAAATGCAAAATTTTTGGAGGAAAGTTTTCGACAAAAAAAATTCCTATAGTTTAACTTGTATACATTTTCGGTTTGAATGGTTTTCGGCTTTGTGAACTTATGTACATTTCACAAGACTGCATCATAGAAACACATTTGTATATTGCAATACAGACATCATTCGTGGCGCACACAAACATATGCACGTGACCTATGGATTTTGTGAAGTCGTCCTTTGCACTCGTACCCTATGAATTATGACTCCAAATCGCAATCACTGTGTCCCATTAATGTATTATTTTCTGGTATATTCTGGGTTGATAGTGTCTGTCATGGTAGTTATAAATACATTCTTTTTTCAGTTACATGATTCCTTTGTTCATAAAGCGTTTACTTGACAGAAAATCTGTTCTGATAACATACACGTTTTTTTATTATAAGAAACATACTTTTTAGCTTCAGCCTGGATGTTTCTTAAATATTTGCCAAATTAAAGCCTCAATTGTTTCTTAACAGCAATGCCGTGCAAAAGGGTAGCCTGTTTCCCACGCTGAGCGGTGTTTGCAGTTGTGTGACTTTTCAAAGTACTTATAGGGAGTAGAGTGAAAAGTTTCAAAATATGGCTTACATACATACAAAACAGACATTTAAAATGACTTTTTGTACATTTTAAAGTTCCAAGAAGTTTTTAAGTTTTATGATGAATTGTTTCGTGAGATTTTCCCTTACTGTACATTTTTATAGGCTTGATTTAATTTTGAGCCTGCCAATGTTTCTTAAATGTTTCTTAACTTTTGCCCGATTTCAGCCTCATGTTTTATATTAAATAAAACGTGTTGTCTCTAAAAAAATAAACTCAAATCCAGTTCTGTCCAGGAAGGACACTTTTCACATATTTCCAGGACTTTTACAGGCTAAATACCAGGACTTTTGGGTATTTTTTTATAAATTCCAGGACTTTTCAAGCATCACGCAAATTTTGAAGTTACCTACAGAGAAAATGTGCTCCCATCAACATAGTCGTAAAAAACAGAGCACATTATACTATCTCCTACTTTGTGTCTAATCTAATCATTTATAGTCTTCATATTTAAACCTTTTGATGTATAAACATACCCCCTGGTTATATTAAACTTCCTATTGGAAACCTTAATAAATTTATGAGGAACCAGGGTGTCTTATCAGCTTTTACCCGATTTATTTTACATTATATTACCAAAACTCAACCCCCTGGAAAAAGCAAAATAGCAAAGAAATGACTAATGATTTATATATATTTATAAAATAAATGATTATGTTACATCGTCGTCTGTGAAACAGTGATCTTAGTTTAATAGCTAACTGTGGTTTCAGTGGAAAATTCATTTAATCCAGACCCTTCCAAGCAGGCAGTAGAAGTTATATTTTCTACAAAAGTCGTTAATACTCAAACTCCAATATTAACCTTTAACAATGGTACTGTTTCATCTAAGGAATCTCACAAATATTTAGGTATGGTCCTAAACAAAAAACTTAGCTTTGATCGTCATTTAAAAGAAAAAGTATCCAAAGCTAATAAAGGAATCAGCCTTATTAAACGCCTTTGTAGATTCTTACCAAAACAATCACTGATCAATATTTACCAATCTTTTATCAGACCTTAGACTATGGAGATATAATTTATGATAATCCATATACTGAATCCTTTTGTCAAAAAATGCGTCCTTAGCAATTACAGGTGCCATTCCTGGTACTTCTCGTGAAAAATTGTATCAGGAACTAGGATTGGAAAGTTTAATGGACAGTAGATGGTTGAGATGACTTTGTTTTTATTTTAAGATTATAAATAACAAAACCCACTTGTACTTAAAAGCGTTTTTACCTAAATCAAGAACCCTATCTTATGAACTCAGATCTAACAAATGTTTTCATATTGTTACTCCAAGAACAGATCGCTTTAAGGCATCATTTTCCCATTATTGCGCTAATAAGTGGGATCAGCCTGATTCAAAACTCTCCCTCGATTTCGATTTTTTTAAATGCACTTCTGAAATTCATACGTCCAGATCCTATGTTTATTTACGGTGTTCATAATCCATATGGACTTAAATTACTAACTAGGCTCCGTCTTGGTCTAAGGCATCTCCGTGAGCATAAATTTCGCCATAATTTCAATGATACTATTAACCCTTTCTGTTTATGTGGAAGTAATGCAATTGAAACGAATGAAAATTTCCTTTTACATTGTCCCTTTTTTTCTGTCCAACGTACTTTACTCTTTGACAATCTCCGCGCCAACAATGTTTTTATTATTCCGTTAAATAGCCCCTCAATCGTTAATCTCTTTCTTTATGGTAATACAGCCTCTAATAACAACCAGAACATAATTATTATTTCTAATGATATTACATTTATACTACAGTCAAAGAGATTTGAGGAACCATTTGTGTGATCTTCTAGTGATGAATTATAGAATTTAAATATATTTGGACTTTTATGTATCTATTTCTACGTATATTTATGGATTATTCTTTGTTGCCCCTGGCGATATCACGTATGTGCCTTGCGGGGACAACTTCCTTTGTTATTGTCATGTATTGTCCTGTTGATTGTACGTATGTCCACGTTGTATTTATTGTTTTGTTTAATATTTTTTATTGGTTAAAGTGTGTCATTTTTGTAAATTATTATTTTGCAATAGAAAAAAAAAAGATTTTTTTAATTTCTACTAGGTTATTATTAAGTATCTCATCACAACAAGTCTGAATAAACAAGACACATCACTACACTTATTGAATATAACAGTTCTACAACTGCTTGTTTTATATCAAACCTCATATTTGGATTTCAGGTACAAAAATAATCGAGAATACAAATTTTCGTTTTCTGTACTGGCAATAATTTTATGGCATGATGAAATCTTTAAAATACTTCTCAGTAGGTACATCATGGGCACATGACGTTGCAACAACGTTCTTCAACGTTGTCAGGACGTTGTTTGACCATGTACCCACTGGGTTTGACAATGGAGGGATAACATTCACCTCTGAAAACGTTTCATGGTGAGAATTTTGAAGGTAGTTATTAAATAGGTGTTGTATGGAGCGCGATAGAAACATGGTTTCAGTACAGGAAGGAGCGGGGAGAAATCGTGGAAATAATCGATAATAGCCACAATAACAAAAATACATGGCTGACTTTACCTATTATTAATATATTTACAAAAATAAAATAAACATTGCTTCCATGAACAAACTTGTCATTCGCTCATCCAACCACATTGCAGGAAGAATTCATGCAAAGCGCTTCTTAGCGACGACGTTAAATATGGCGGAGGTTTCGACTTGAATGTTCCGTTCATACGACGAGTCGCATATTCCTGTAATATAAGATTAACAAGAGATAGATGTAAGACTGGTTAAACGAGATAAGTTTCTGCTGGTTAGGTTATACCTGGGTTTTTTCTAAGCTTTATGCTCAGAGAGTTTTACAAACATGCACATTTCACAAGACTGCACCACGGGAGCACATTCGCATATTGCATTACAGGCATCACTTGTGGTTCACACAAACATATAAACATGACCTATTGTTCATGCAAAGAGTTCATCCTCCGTACTTTGACGTGATTGGGAGCCGAACCCGTAACCCTTGGATTGCAAGTTCAATTCGTTCACTACTGTGCCACATTTCCACAAACTGCACATACCGCTAGTTGCTATAAGAATGGTTAATTCGTTTTAGAAATTCCGATAAAAGATTTGAGTACTGTAATGAATAGGTCTCTGTGGAGGCGAAGTAATTAAAGCCTATCAAGTGAAATAAATACTACGGAGGAGAGTGAATCAATAATCTATCCAGTATAACTAGTTCTACAAAATAGAAACACATTGTTTGTTTTGTTTTGATAAGCATTACGCTCTCAAGGAGATATATTTTGACGAAAAACAACATTGAACTTCCTTAAATAAAAAACAAAACAAATCATGTTTAAATTTCCTTACGTTTAGAATGTATGTTTTTAATGTGAAATACTTGGAACATCGAAGCAGCATAGCAGCGCAAAACTAAAATAGAAGAAAAACAGCACTTAAAAAGTGCGAAACAAAAACACAAACATTTATATAACACACATAAACTACAATCCTAAAATATTGGACAAAATATTTGACATTTATCCGGTTTTACGATCAATTCGTATTTTGCCACTTTTCTCTCAGGTGCCCAGAAAAACAAGATCTGATGTTGGTTGGATCGCGTATAACAGTGTCGTCAAACAAGATCTTATGTTATTTGGATCGCGTATAACAGTGTCGTCAAAAAAGGTTTTATGTTAGTTGGATCGGGTATAACAGTGTCGTCAAACAAGATCTGATGTTAGTTGGATCGCGTATAACAGTGTCGTCAAACAAGATCTGATGTTGGTTGGATCGCGTATAATAGTGTCGTCAAAAATTGTCCTCATTTCACTTGTCCTTTATCGACTTTATTTAATTATCGAGGTTTCTCTCGATATCGACACGGTGGCCGTGTGATCGCGTCGCGTTTCCTGTTAATGTTAATACCGTGAATTTTTTCTTTGAACATTTTAATTAGCCAGAAATCCATTTAACCTTCTCTCCTTTCCTTTTTCTCTTTCCTTGGTATTTAAAGTCACAATGGCTAACCAATGTTTTCTCTGTGGTGTTCCAAAATTAAAATCGACGAATCAGAATCAAGACTGAATCATTAGCCAATCAAATCATTTCATTCACCTCTGTCAACCAATCAAATAATATCATTCATCTCATGGGTGTGGGCGTTGAGACCCAGCTAACATTCCCCGCAAAATAAATATCAAGTGCGTGGTGAAAGTTAGCTGGGTTACCTGGATATATTTTAACAAAAAGGGATAAACTTAAATGAATCCTAAAACTTAAAGATGACCAAATATTGTCGCGGATTGTAGATTTTAACCTCCTTGAATCACATTCACAGAATATAACGGGTATGTCGGCCAAGTATAAGTCCATATAAGGTCATATAAGACCCAGGGGTCTTAAGAGCCTTTTACCAACTTTAATTTCCCTTACATATACAACAATTAACCCTCTGGAAAAATCAAAATTGTAAATAAACTAATTGGTCAATAAGTTTCGTACATAGAAAGTAAGTAAATAAGCTCAGCATTTCATTATATTTGTCTGGAACAGTAAGGTAGAAGTGACCACGCATATTATATTTAGCCTGCAACATAAGATAATATTGACCACTGATATTACGTTATTTTGTAGATCGGAAACAGTGTAGATGAAATTACAAACCTGTTTTTCTTTATCAGAAAGAAGCGAATAGGACGGGTCTGATTTCATTCTTTCTTTGAATTCGCTAACAGAGGTATAACCAGCGTTCGAGTCTAAAAAATAAACTTCCACTTAATAGGAAAACAATCTAGTTTCTCCCGGTCCCTGGTCCTTAACCATTTTTCATTAAAGATTTTGAAAAATATTTTTTGTTCTCCATCATTTATTACTTCCGCTGTCCTCCCGCATAAATAGATTTGAAAATTTTGCTTTGAAAATGCTAAAACAGTCTTTGCGTTGCTCTCTAACTCTCACACTAAATATTTCATGAAAAAAATAAAACCCCTGAAAAAATATATCTATTCAGGTTATCTGACTTAGTGAGATCATAACGCAGCATCTCTGAATATCATACATTTTACACTTACTTTTCCTGGTGGATAATGAAAAATCAGCATTTCATAAAACAAGGAGCCTACAATCTTGAAAATTAATTATTGCACTTTTGGCGTTTTAAGCTGATTCGTGTCTTAGCACCTTCTCCTTCACGTGTCCATTGCACGAGACTGGGGTTAGGTCTGTGGTTTATTGAAAAACATCCGAAATTGTCCTTATTTCTCTGATCTACACATTTTATGACATCACAAAGACCTCAAAAGGACTAATTAGGAGGATAGCAAGACCACTCCCCAACTACCTACGTTCTGCGCTTCTAAGTCATTGGTAAACTGGAAAAGTTAAATTCTTTCTCTAGTTATATCGATGCACACTTATCAATGAAAACCTTCGCAGCACTTGTGGATTGATTGATTGATTGAAATGATGATTGAAATGTATAAGTGAAAATAAATGGAACGAGTGAGAGAGCGCTAGTGTTGCCTTCGTTATGAAAATAAGTCGTGGTTGCACTCACCATCAGTGTATTCCTTTGGGAGCGAGGAATATAACAATTATGTTTTAACAAGATAAGTTTTGACTGAAAATTACGCAAAATGTTCAAACATCACAAAAAATATCTCGAAATGACGTCACATGACCACACACCCGGAATTCCATGAAAAACGGATTTCAAATTCAAATCCTTGTTTGAAAATTTCAAAAATTGTATCTTCTTTAAACATTTAAAAAAGATTGTCTACTTTGAATATTTCAAAAACTATACATACTCTGAACATTTCAAAAAATATCTTCTTTGAACATGTCAGAATCGTGCAGTAATTATTAGAGTTTTAACCCTAATAATACCTAGATAGACCTCCTGTCTATTGTAAATTTCCTAATAGTAACCATTATAATTTTATGAAAGATCAGGGGGACTTATCAACTTTTACCAACATTGATTTTCCTTTTATTGCAATTAGTAAAACCCACCCCTGGAAAAAGCAAAACAGCAAAGAAATGAAGATAGATTTGAATAATTTCCGGGGGACTCCATGCACTATATATGATTAAAAATATTGATATGGGAACGAGGTCGGGTATTACAGTCGACTTGCCACAGCCAAAACAAATTTTGAGTAGAATTTATTTGTGATAACGTATTCTAATCATCTAGTTTTATCCTGAAATTTTGTGGTTTTTATTATTTATGTGAGTAAGACTTGGAAAAATATTTCAAAAAAAATGGCTAACCAGTGTTTTATTGGAAGTAATATATTCTACTCTGTTGTAATTATCTGCAGCTGCACTCAAGTCTCAACTCATAGTTTGTAAAACTATAAAACAATTTATTCCAACATTGAACTGATAACGCTTTCTTACTTTGGATCAAGAAAAGCAGTCAAGGTTTTTGAAACGTGAAATGCTATATGCCTTCGTGTTTGACACATTGTATATTTTAAATTTTGAAAAATTGTGCGACAAAGAACAGAGAAATGCTTGGGTCTGATTGGGTGGACATTTAGTGTCCGCTAGAGCATTTACTCGCCTTTACTCTCTTCCGCGAAAAAACAAACTTTTAAAAAGAGCGGAAAGACGGTTGCCAAGGAAACGTCTGTTACTTAGGTTATGATGGAACATAATTCGGGACCACATACCAAGATCAGGAACTCTTTTTTCATCGTCTGACCTAAAATAGAAAATTGCTCGTTTGCATATCTAATCTACATACCAAAATAACATCTTCTTGCAGTACAGTGCGACAACAATAGAAAACCATTTTGGCCCCAAAAGAATTATGGGTTGACTCATTAGAACATTATATTTTAACACGGCGTAAGTTAACACAACTAGGAGACCCATCAAAAATCTATTCACGAGTGTCACAGCTCAGTGGATTGGGAATAAATTATCTTGTTCAAGCACTTGCAGTGTTTTATAAATTTAACTAGTAAATATTAATGATTGTATATGAAAAGACCAAGAATAACTAGTAAATATTAGTGATTGTATATGAAAAGACCAAGAATGACATCTTACTCTTTTTCCTTTTTGTTTCCAGATGTTTTTGTCATCCGTGGAGGAGATATCACTTGCTAAAAAAACAGGATTAGCACATACATTAAATTCATGTGCTTTTATGGGAAACATAATCTCAGGATCTTCTATAACAACCTTTCCGACATAGCAGTGTTTAATGAAACTACACGATGAATAAACACTTCATTCCAAATGTTTTCAAATGTATATAATTACACTTGAATCCTGATAACTCGAATCATCATGGCAACAAGAGTATGTCTCGCCTCGCTTTCATGCAAAAAAAAACATATTTTACGCATGAATGGCGGGACATGGAAAGTTTGAAAACAAGAAGGCTTTTGACTGTTGGGGTAGTGTAGGGAATTAAAACGCTCAGCATAAGCATATTTTTTGGCGAGGAATCTGAATCTTATAAAAACTTTATAAAAAAAAACTTTAAATTTTCAAGAAATTCGGGAAAGGTCTATTTTTACAAACATACAAATGTTCAAGTTATCGAGTAGTGTTTATAACAAACTATTAAGGCATGGGAAATCGGAAATCGGTCCGAGGGACAGAGAGTTCGGGTTATCGGAATTCAATAGTTTATATTTTTTGTGTGGCTCCGTTGTGTAGTGTCACTCGCCTTTGACGTGAGCGACCTGGGTTCGATTCCCGGCCGGAGCACAAATTTATATCTTGTATAGAGGTTTACGGATGAGACGTTGGGCAACGTTTCCACGTGGAGGGACCTATTGTCCTCGCG
>JANTOQ010202588.1:0-11836 GCA_027564595.1 Bythotiara depressa | reverse complement strand
AGCAGCAAGAAAGGAAACTTTAAGAAGAAGAAATATACATGCTAAAATATTCCAAGCTTTCGTATAATATATTGTGATGATACAGATTATGCAAGACCAATTATATTCAATACTTAGTATAGTGTAGCACATTAAACACTTTCTATAGCTCGCACCAATTCTACATTAATATTCTTCTACTTTTATATTCAAATAAACTTTACATATGGTCTTAGTTCACCAAGGTGAATAGCTTTTATACAAGATGGTAGCTGGTTAACTAAAAATCCACATTTGTCTTCACATACAGATAATTTTCCTCTTGTTATTATGCTACGCTAAATACCGCATTACTGTTATCACATTACTAGCAGCTAAATAATTGAGATGGTGTGTGGGTTTTGTGCAGCGGTCATCCTCTGTCATACCAGTGATTGATATAATTTGAACTTGTTACCAGTCTAACTCACTGTTGCTGTACCATAGCATGTTTATTTGTTTTAGTATACAAGAACTGGTAAAAGGAGAGCGACATGATGTAGAAGCAATGGTGAAAAGACTGGCTGATATTCCAGACTCCATAACCACCTTATCAACTTCATATATTGTACTCAAAAGGTTGTCTGGTCTTTATCTTGTGTATTGTACTACAAATTTAAATGTAAACAATAATTTTTCTGTACCCTGCAATGAGAAATCTCTTGAACTGAGTCGAAATTTTTTGTTTTTGGTTGTATATATAAACAAACAGGAAATTTGTTTTTTATTTGTCTGTGTTAATGCTTTCAGTTTACTTTGCGTGATGAAAGTGGAATGAAAGGATTTGTAATTTTTATCTAATTTTTATGGTTAAAAGGTTGTATATATGCAAAGATGAAAATCTATTTTGTTTCCCTCACAAAGAATTTTCGAGCTGGCTACTTTGCTGGGAAAAGGACTATTAAAAAGGTTGACCTTCATTTATATTGAGCAGGTATTAGGCCTGGAAAAACAATACATTGATAGATGAGTACCAACTTTGATGTAATACATTCTTAATATAGGGAATTTGATAGACTAAAGGAGGCAAAGAAAAAACTAGAAGATGAACGAAAACAATACAGAAGACAAGCTGAAACATCATCACAGGAGGTAAGTGTCCCATTTTATTTAGTCATAATTTGGCAATGTATCTCCAACAGATGAAATACAGTATCCATCAATTTATGTGTTATGATAAACCTTTCAGAAATGCAAAAACAAAAACAAGAAACTTTACATTTCTCTATCCACAAAGATAAAACGCAAGCAGAAAAATAATTTTACATTTGCTGTTGGCACACCCCAGGCATTTAAAAACCTTTAATACATAGTATCCCCCCTGGAAAGAAATCAAATCGTTGGTCATTTAGTTTCATTTTGCTTCTTCCAGGAGGTTAATTATTGGAAATATAATGTAAAATAAATTTGGTAAAAGCTGATAAGACACCCTGGTTCCTCATTAATTATAAAAGTTTTCAATGAGATGTTTAATATAACCAGGAGGTATGCTTAAGGGATAAGACAAAACTTGGAGAAGTCGATATAAAACATGGAGTACATGAATACACGTGAAAGTTATGACTGTTCTGTTTTGATAAAGCCAAGATCTATGGAAAGTATATAAAAAATGGGAGGAAAAGCGATGATTATGTAAATTATCAAAATATTTCTAGTCAAAGCGCAAGCCAGATGCTAAATCAAAATATCTTACATCTCTCTGAGATTAATGAAGTAAACCCAATATTGCTTCAAAGAGATACTGGTCTTAATCTATCTTATCTCTATCTAGTATCAATAAATTTTTTAATAAACGTAAAATTCCACTTATATCACCAATTTTTCAGGAAAATGATTTTGTAACAGACATTTCTAAAAAGGCATCTAAAAAGGCATTTTTTTTGCCAACCAATGCACACTAATTAATACTCCAAGCATTTTACCACATTTTAATTTTATTACTGATAAGAGTCCCCTTTCTTTTGAAGTTCCCTTTTGAAGTTTCCTTTCTTTTGAAACAAACAAAAAAATTATTCGTTCATTAGATACAAAGCTGCAACAACATAAGTAAGTGTACATATGTTGGAAATAATTGACAATTCCATAACACCTACACTCAAAATAATATTTGAAAATGCTCTTAAAACTGGAATCTACCCTGATAAATGGAAGAAAGCAAATGTTATACCTGTCAGACTTGAGCCGAGTGATCTCTCATGATCGCCACACGCTCTCCTAGAGGTTACTGAGGTGAACCTGTTTTGAATCATCTAGACTATAGGTTAGGCGATCCGATATTATGGGTAGATTTGAATGGCTCATACTGTCTTCTTTTAACATTTGAGTATAGTTTTGTTGTGCTTTTCCAGCCAGTAAGTGCCACAACCGTAATTTACAATGTATTTTCCTTCTTATCTAGTGCTAAGTAAGTGCTACAATCATAATTTTAAACTCCATTCCATACAAATCTAGCACTAAATAAGTGCTACAAATGTAATTTTCAATGCATTTCCCTTTATATCTAGTGTTAAGTAAGTGCCACAAATGTAATTTTTGACCCACTTCTCTTCGTAACTCATGCTGAATAAGTGTCATGAGTGTAATTTTCAACTCAACTCCCTTCGTATATAGTGCTAAATAAGTGGCAATAACATCATTTTCAAGGTATTTCCCTTCGTATCTAACTCTAAGTAAGTGTAACGAACGTCATTTTCCACACATTTCCCTTCATAGCTAGCGCTACATAAGTGACACTAACATACTTTTCACCACATTTCACTTCGTATCTAGTGTTGGATAAGTGCCGAGATTGTAATTTTCAACTCAATCCCCTTCATATCTAGTGCTAAGTAAGTGCCAATAACAATTTTCAATGCATTTCCCTTTGTATGTGCTAAATAAGTGCCATGAACATAATTTTCAACTCGATTCCCTTTGTATCTAGCGCTATGTAAGTGCCAATATTTATATATATTCATATCTAGCACTAAATAAGTGACACTAACATACTTTTCACCACATTTCACTTCGTATCTAGTGTTGGATAAGTGCCGAGATTGTAATTTTCAACTCAATCCCCTTCATATCTAGTGCTAAGTAAGTGCCAATAACAATTTTCAATGCATTTCCCTTTGTATGTGCTAAATAAGTGCCATGAACATAATTTTCAACTCGATTCCCTTTGTATCTAGCGCTATGTAAGTGCCAATATTTATATATATTCATATCTAGCACTAAATATGGGCTCCATATGTAATTTCCAACACATTCCTCTTTGTATCTAGCACTGAGTAAGTGCTATGAACATAGTTTTCATTGTCTTTCCCTTCATCAATTGGTATCCAATGTGCTCCAATTGCCTTGTCAGAAATAATTAATATTAATTAATAATTAATAATTGCCTCATATCTCATCAACTTTTCAAATATATGAATTACCAGAACCTAACAGCCAACTATATATGGCCTTTATTGTGTTCATCACAAGCAATGCATAAGTGATTAAAAGATTACCTTCTTGAACTGGCTTTGAAAGTTTGGATTTGGAAAATCCCCTCTAGTGGAGTTAATAGCCAGAGGTGCCCTTCGGGACAAAAGATAATAAATTAATGACTGATGAAGATATCTTTGTATGACCGAAGCAATTAATCTGTAGTAATGTGGAGAAGCATTTGGGGTTTGCTCTATATGGACAGCTAGCCTGGCTGGCTGGATTATTTTTAAGTAAATATTTTTAGCTCGCCTTAGGCATCTTGAGGCGATCCAACTGTAGCTCTCCTGCCATTTCTATATTGGCAAGTCTGACCTGTCCATAAAAAATAAAATAAAAGTACTTTAAAAAACTATAGACCAATTTCCCTTTTACTGATAATGGGGAAAATGTTTTTTAAATGTATCTTTGATACAATTTACTCTTATTTTGTTACATAACTTATTTACATCTTGTCAATCTGGATTTCAAAAAAAGGATTTGTGTATCTCCCAATCGCTGGCAATTACTCATGAGATATTTCATAATTTTGATGCTTCTCCCACCTTTGAAACATGTGCTATATTTCTAGACATCCAAAGCATTTGTTAGAGTGTGGCATGACGGTGTTCTTCATAAACTCAAATCTTATGGAATCTCTGGACCCCTCGTCAAATTAATTACTGAACACTAGATAGTTGTTGAAACTTCACCTTGGGATTCTATACATGGCCCTTTATTCTTCCTTATTTTTATCAATGACATACCAAATGGAATAGAATCTATCAATATATTTGCGGATGATACATCTATATTCTCAGTTATTTATGATATTAATTTGTGTATTCAGAAATTAAATAACTTAACAAGGATTTAAGTGAATGAGCTTGTCAATGGAATATGTCTTTCAATCCTGATCCATTTAAACAAGCAATAGAGATTCTATTTTCCGAAAAAGTAGATCTAACTTATCCTCCAAATTTATGTTTTAATGGGAATGATATTGCTTCTGTTGAATGCCATAAACATTTAGGGTTGATACTTGACCAAAAACTTACTTTTAATCCTCACATAAAAGAAAAAATTTGTAAAGCTAATAAGGGATAGGAATAATTACTCAACTACATAACTACTTGTCACGAAGAATTTTATTATGTATTTATTTATTTGTAAGGCCACACTAAGATTATGGTGATGTAATAAAACTTTACATGATTTGTTTTGCCAAACAATTGAATCTGTCCAATTTAATGCAGCTCTAGCTATTACTGGAGTAATAATAAGAGGTTCATCGCATGAGAAATTATATAATGAACATGGGCTTGAAAGTCCGAAAAATAGAAGGTGGTGTTGAAGACTTTGTTTTGTTTTTTACAATATTAAAAATAACTTAACCGCTCCATATCTGAAAGACATTTTGTTAAATATGGCTAAATATGACAATTCTTATAAATTCTTTTATTTTTGAATAGAAAAAAAATACAAGTGAAACAGGACAACACGAAACAAGAGGAGAAAGTTTATTCCTGCGAGAAATACAGAACACAGAACATAGGTCAAGTGAAGGATTGTTTTCATATAAGTGGCTCACTTAAGTATTTATAGTGAATGATATTTAGCCAATAACATTAGAGATAATAATTTTATTGGTAGTTGAGCTATAAAAAACATTATTGGCATGATGGTTGTCAAAAAGTACACAGAAAACATAGGGCATTGCAATAGGAAATGTTCATTAGTTTCAATAGAATTGGTTTCACATAAACAAAATGGATTTATAGTATAGGAAGATTATTACATAATTATTTGGGTTCACATGACTAAGATCAAGACAGAGTCTAGTCTGTAATCGTTGTCCACGTGGATGATGAATGTAATAAATAGGTGCTACAGCAGGTCTCATGAATTTTAGTAGTTGATGTTTAAAAGATATAATAGATGGGCGATTTCATGTGTTAGGATCAAGTTGTTCCCAATTAATTGTGCATGAAAGATGCCTTAAACAGTTTGAGTTTTTCTAGCAGGTGATGGATTGAAATGCTTAAAAGATTTGATGTTATGAAATTGAATTCTTACTTTAGGTAAAGGTTTTGTTAAATAATTTGTGGTTAAATTATTTTTAATTTATAATAGAGACATAAGCATCTCCTATCTCTTAAACTTTCCATTCCCAGTTCTTGATACAGTTTATCACAAGAAGTATCACAAATAGCACCTCTATTATTGCCAAGGATGCACTGTATTTAACAGATTGAAAATTTTGGAAAAAGGAGTCATTAAGTGGATTATCATAGATTGTATCCGTAATCAAGGTGTGGTCTAATAAAGAATTTGTACAAAATATTAAGTGACATATGTCTTGGACATTTAATTAAGCCAATGCCAGCCTTGGAAATCTTTTCTTTCAAATGACGATCAAAGGCTAGTTTCCTATCCAAAATAATGCCCAGTTGTTTATGTGACTGCTATGTGGAAACAAAACTGTCAGTAAAGGTTAGTACTGGAATTTCAGTATAACCGTTTTAGTAAAAAAAAAACTTATTCCACTTATTTTTCATTTAAATACCCAGTCAGCAATTAAACTCAGAGATTATTGTTTACGATAATAGAGGAATGAATATTATCAAATATAATTTGAAAAAGAGATGTGTCATCAGCAAAAAATTTAAACATTACTAGAGTCCATCAGTGATGTCATTAAGGATACACATAACCTTCAGCATAGGGTTGAAGAAAATCATTAATATCTTTTCATATAGTTATTTTAAGGTCATAAAAGTATATATTTTTGGAAAGCTTAATAAATGGCCTATCCAACTGTTAATATTTTCTTTTTAAAGTACTTTTTTTTTATTTGGGGTCTTTTTCTGGTGGGAAATTTATATTTCTAATTTTAAATAAATAGTCTATGCAAAATAAGCTTTTAAATTATATAACATTTTCATTTTGGCAAAAATATTGATTTAAAGGTATGTATTAAAAACATAAATAAGAAAAAAGAAAGGATCAAGAACAGATCCTTGAGGTACACCAGCTAAAATACTCTTCCATGAGGAAGTCTGACCATTCAAGACAACTCTTTGTTAAAAATTTTTTTCTAAGATTCAAAAGTGGACCATACAATTTTAGCTTGATAAATAAACCTTCATTCCATATCCTGTCAAATGCCTAAGAGATATCTAAAAATACACAATGTGTTTCAAGAGATGGACAAACATCAAAGCTTGAAAATATTTCATGGGTTATTGCAAGTAACTGAGAAACGCTACTCACTTTTACCAAAGCCCGACTGACAAGGAGAGAAATATTATTTGAATTAAAATAATTATAAAGATTATCATAAATATATTTTTCAAAATGTTTTCCATAAATAAGGCAATAAGGAAATTGGTGTAGTTCTTTAGTAAATTTTTTCACTTTTTTTTATGAACTGGAAAAACCTCTTTGCCTTTTTCCACATATCTGGATAATGACTTGAGTTTAATGATGTTTTAAATATTATTAAGAAAGAAAGAATAATAGACTTGTCACATAAATTTACATAAATAGAAACATTAAAGATTTAAAATCATACTATTTTTCTAGAAGGAACTACAGCAGTTTTAAGGTTTAAAATTACATGGAAACGAGGCTTAGGGTAATTACATAATTATTTAGTGAACTTTGACTGAGTGTAATACAATAGCCAAAACAACTTATATTTATCGTATAATTGTATGCTTGAAATTTTCAACAAAGGTAATTTCTAGGTAATGTTTATACCATGTTAGTACCTAGTTTCTTTTTCTTTTTAATTTTGGGAAAAGTCTATAAAGGACAAGTTTACAATAAAATAGAAATAGATACAAATATTAATGCACGTGGCAGGGTTGCCACAGAACCTGGAAAAACCTTGGTTTTAAGGAAAACTCCAGGTTTTATGAAAGGTTTTTACACACTCGGGGAATTTTTTAATTTTTGATTAGAAGATTTTATGCTAGATATTTGTAACCTAATTAACAATTACTCTTTTTAGAGATATTAGAAGTAGGAAGAAACTTTAGTAATGTACAAAATGTTCATGTATTTCTGTATTTGTCATAGTGTAGTTTGCTCATAAAATACATTTTGCTTAAAAATCAGGGAAAACGTAGGGAAAAACTTAAACAACTCAGGGAAAACGCAGGGAAAAAATAATTGAAAGTTTTGTGGCAACCCTGCGTGGATTTGAAATATTTGAAACAAGAAATTTCTGTTTAAACAAAGCCAGACTTTTTCTAAACTTAAATCGTAATGCAAGGTGTTATAAATGAAGGTTCTCTTGAAACAAAATATTTTTCTAGCTGCTTTTGGAACATGCAACAATGATCCATTTTCACATGTGTTTTTTTATGTGAAATAGAGATACCTTGTTGATTTTGTTGATGAATTTATAAATATATCAATCGAAGTGCCCCTCTTTAATAGATGTGTATGAAAGGTTTGTTTCGCAGCTGTTCCTTATAACGTTGTAACATTTTCTTTGGATGGACTCAAATTTTTTCGAGCGATAATTATAAATTTAATGAGTGTCATTATTGGTTTTATCATTAATTTATAGATTTTTTCTGCTACATATGCATAAACATACCTCCTGGTTAAATTAAACTTACCATTGGAAAGCTTTATAATTTTATGAGGAACCAGGAGGTTTTATCACAGATTTTACCTAATTTATTTTGCATTATATTTCCAATAATTAACCCCCGGAAAAAGCAAAATAGCTAAGAAATCACTAATGATTTTATTCATTTCCAATATATTTACCCATAGACAAGAAAAATAAATCTAAAGAGAGAAAACTTTATTTAATTTAAATTTTAATTCGTTAGTCCCGAATCATTACTCATTTCTTATCCATTTTGCTGTTTTCCAGGGGGTTATTAACTGAAAATATAAGTTAGTAACATATAAGTTCCCCCGTTTCTTCATGTTATTATAAAGAGTTCTAATGAAAATTTTACAATAGTCAGGAGGTATTGTGTAAATTAAATGGTTAGTAACAAAGAATAACAAAGGTTCAAATAGACATTATTGTTTTTTACTTCTTCTTTTTTCTCTATATCCTATAATATAATATTTTATCATAATTTAGGCATTTGAATGCAGGCGAGAGTTAAAGGTAACAACAACAGACTTAACCCATCTTCGTGATATAAACAAGGTGAGTTAAGGATCTTCTTACTTGTGCGCATGCGCCAATTGTTCATATCAATTTTACCAATTTTCTGATAGAAATGTTATGTCTGTGTTAATATATTACAAAGGAGAATTATTAAGTAATATTCAAAGAAGCTTATGAATCATACGCATTCTTTATTGGAAATGGTTTTGATCTAGAGACATTCTGGTATTTACAACCCAATTCACTTGCATAATGTTATCGTTATGCTAGCCCAATATGTTGCTGTTTCATTGTTTCAAATGTTTTTAGCAAGTCTTGGTTAAAACGGCATCTTATTAAATGTGTGTGTGTGTGTGTACGGGCCCTAATGTAGCCCCCAAAAGGGTCCGATTTTCTGAGGCTGCCCTTCTTAATTTCTAAGGAAAAATACAATGCACTTTTTGCTGAAAGGGGGACATTTTCGGAAACATGACCACAAATGTACCCATGTGCTCTTCTACTTGATAGGCGTACGTACGTACGCTTGTCCAAATATATTTGCAATAAACGTACTAAACTTGTTTTCAAATCGCACGAAGACGTACGGCACAGAATTGCATCAGTGTGTACGAGACTTAAGGTCTGGAACATTCGACGTACGCAACTCGCATCTTCGTTTGTAATCAAATACATTTATTCTTTCATAGATCTGGTTGTCCATCTTTGTTTTATTATGAAAATCTTTATTTTCTTTACTACAATTCTACAGAACAATCTAGATAGCATTTTGAGACTTTTTTTTCGTTCTAATAAATAGTAACAAACAAAATCATCAGCGGTGAAGTGGCGGACTTGTCGGTGTATTTCACTGGAAATCAGACTGTAGTAATCATGATTTTGTCAAAACAAGGCTTGATAACACGCTCCTTTTGCATGAATTCAATCTTAATTAGCAAAACAAATTACCCAAAGAGGTTGTTGTTCTCGTGAGGACGAGGCACATAAATTATTGAAATCTTTTTTATGTTGTTTCGGAGTAGCAAAAAAAGATAAATCATGATTTGATTGCGAAAGGAATATATATCAACAAATGAAAAAAATAACCTGGAAATGAGATTGTTTTGTTGACGTTGATGCAAGAAAAAAAGAGAAGTGCTTTTATTAAAGTTTGTAACCTAGTATTAATTCTGTTTTTAACACGAGAGGAGCTTCGTTTCCCTGCATCTTAAACGTGGCCGGCGTCGGAATGTAGCCGATAGTACGTACTTTGTGTTATCTTGAGCGGGCGTACTACCCACAATTTTATTTTTGTTGCATCCTGCTGGCGCCTTGTCCATTGATATTATGTCCAAATTTGTACATATTTATGCTATTTAATGTAAAGATCGAGACTGTAAACTTGTGTATTTTTAATGTAAAGATCGAGACTGTAAACTTGTGTATTTTTAATGTAAAGATCTGAAAGTTGATCTAAAATCATTAATAGACACTCTCGAATTGACGTCATAACCGTGACAAAGTTTTTCTCTAGTTAGATGAAAAAAGGGATTTCAAATTCAAATTCCTAGTCAATATTTGAATATTTCAGAACCATACAGCATGTACAAGAACTTTTTATAGCTATTTGAAAAATAAGGTTATGCATCAGAACGAGGCGAAACATGACAAGTTCGAATATAAGTAGGCTTTTACCGTGGAGGTGGCGTAGCCAAAACAACCTTTCTATTTACCGTAGGGATCTGAAATTTTCCACACCGTTATATTTTTGGACTAAAAACAGGAACAAGGGTGCCAGAAATAAACAATATATTTCCAAGCGGTGCAGCAGCCCTTTTTTTCCTTCTTTTCGACTTTAATCATAGTCATTTTTATTGATTTCCTTGTAGAGTTTAGAGCGAAAGCTTCGAAAGTTAGAACAATCATTTGCATCTCCAAGTCCTCGTTCCAGTGCAATCAAAAGATTACTCATGGAAAGGTAAAGTTTATTTTAAACAGGAACGTATAAGATGATTGAATCGTGTAACTTAAAATGTTATGTAAATAAAATTGTTTAGCTAATTCCAAATAGGTGGAATAATCGTAATCCAGGGTTCCCACAGATCCTGGAAAACTCAGGGAATTTCTGAAAGGTTTTTACATACTCGGGGAAAACTCAGGGATTTTTTTAATTTTTAGGTGTAAAGATTTAGATGCTAAAATGCTATGCTAAAAGTAGGAAGAAACTTTAGTAATATATAAAATGTTCATGTATTTCCCAACTTTCAAGTTTAATGTTAATTTTTATGCATATGTCATAGTGTAGTTTGCTCATAAAATACACATTTCTGCTTAAATTTCAGGGAAACCCCAAGGAGAAAATGTCTCTCGAAATGAGGGGAAAATTTGAGAAACTTAGGGAAAACTCGAGGAAAAAGTAATTGATAAGTTCTGTGGCAACCCTGTAAAAATTTCAGTCAAACCTGACATAAAGTTCACCTATATAGAGAGAGAAACTCTCTGCAAAGTCCACACACTTTGCAAAGCCCTCACAATCATTTTCGTTTAGAAATTATATTTCTAGAAATACCAACTTTCTGTAATGGTGACCACTTTTTCTTGTTTCGCAATGTTGCCGTGGCCATTTAAATCGAGTTTGATTTTGATTTTATGAACATTTTTAACCCGATGTAGATGAGATATAGATAAACTCTCTGGCGTAGTAAAAAGACTGTTGAAGGTTCTAAATGTTTTTGTACTTGTACGAAAAGTTTCATATTTGTTATGTTTTGTACGGTTCACGTTTAAACAGCTTCAGGATCTACATTAAGTTACGAAGCGTCTGGATTATTTACGTTCTGTTTTAAGACCCTCTACATGTGTCCAATATAAAATCAAACTGGTTTCCTACCACACATGCGTAGATATTGATTCACCATAAAATATTTGAACAGTTTTTATTAGGTATGTTTACTTGAAGTTGATTTTTTTATATATATATTTAGTCCTGCACCATTTGACTTGAAGAAGGCACGATTAGCTGGTCTTCAAGAGGAGCAGGAAGCGGATGGCAGTCTAATTTTATTTGATGACGAACCGGAAAACGATGTTGATAGCGGCTGTCCCAGTGAAACGAACGAAGATATCAACATTGACGAAGAGGAGTATAAAGAAATTGCGAATGAGTAAGTACCTGGTTAGAGAATTTAAATTTAAAAGGGAAATTATTTCCAATAATTAAGGTAGCAGAGTACCCCTATCAGAATGGGAAAT
>JANTOQ010202477.1:0-14101 GCA_027564595.1 Bythotiara depressa | reverse complement strand
CCCCTCACCTTACAATTTGTTAGGAACATCCTATAAACTTGAAAATTGGCAGGATAGTAGCCATAACCTTCTACTTTCCAAAAATAGTCAGAAAAAAAAAATCTACAATTTTTGCTGATGTCAGCATTTTTTCCATCCAAGTAGCGGGTTTTTAAGTTTTTCCTGTTTTCCATTATTTTTGACTGGAATTCTCTTTTTTAATTCTGTTTCCAGTTTCTGGAAGCTAGTAGGTTGGACTTTAGAAATTGCATTGTTTCAATGGGAGTTTAGGGTTCAAAGGATTGCCAAGGGGTGCCGAAATAATCAATAGTTTGCAAAAAAGTGACACCACCTGTCAAAGAAAGGGTAAAAAACCTAACCCGTTGAAATGCTATTTCAATGAAATTTTCCAGGCTGTATCGATATAGAATAATAGTAAAAGTCACCAAATTTCAGCATCATACGATAAGTACAACCATAGATATTTAAAAAAGTTCACTTGGAGGGGGGCGTAATCATCCATTAAAAAAATTGATGAAATACTAAATCATGGTGGGAAAAACCCCTTTGAAAACCGACCTTTTTAGTCTCATTTTAAATGCTATAAAGAGTTCTAAGTTGCTTCAAGTTGTTTTAAAATCACTAAATTCCGATCCTCTGTGGCCACACTGACTAGAAGATAAATAGCGTTTGGTCCTATTTCCAGAGATATTGTATATTTTAATGCACGGAAAGATAACCAATGTGACCACTCTTCACTCCTGTACATTTTGAAAGAGATAAAAACAAAAAAATTCAGAACATCCTTTTTTGCACAATGCATATCTCTTTGATGTCAGAAAGTTTTAAAGTCACATGACAATGCTGTAATGAGTTGGAGCTAAATATGTAACTAAATAAGCAATAAGCCTGTTCGTTAACGGTACAGCTTTTCCGAATAGCTATCCTTTAATTTAAAGAGACAGCAAAAGAGTAAGAGAATAAATAGTAGCAGGTAATGTATAGTATACGCATGTTGATCGGTTAATTAAAAAGCGTTTCGTTACTATGGTGCAAAATAGAATTGCCACAAAAGAAAATTTGAAATAGACAGCTCCTTGATAATATTAAATAGATTTTTTAAGTGGATACAAAGACTGCACATTTTTTAGGGTACTCTAAAAGGATGATATCAGTTAATAATGCAGAGAAAACATCAAATTGTTGCGTAAAACATGTTTGTAGTCCCCATAAAGCATTTCTAAATCATTAGGTAAAAATAAAAATGAAGAAAAAAAATTTCCGTTTCAAAAGGTATCGAGAGACCTTAATCACAACAACCATGTGGCACAACTAACTGCATGAGCCACCATATTTTCTGATTTATTGTTTTAAGTAAAATTTTATCTACTTCATCCCAAGGCCCGTAATATATTAAATCGTTTATTTAAAAAACAGTTTGCTTATATATATTTACAAATAGAAAATTGGTGTATGCTATTTTTATTCTCTTTCAGATTGTTGTACAAATGGTACCAGTTATTAGAAACAAGTGAAAATGATTTTAAGAGTTTTTAAATCTTTATGCATGATATGAAGGTTTCAATAAAAAATGCATTTTCATTGACGTTCTTTTATTTATTGCAAATGACAAGTGACAAAGAATATCATATCAATAAAATTGTGTTTTGATTACGCCTCGTTTTGATGTGTAGTTTGGTTTATTTGATGAACGAAGTGAATTCTTTGAAAGAAGAAGGAATGACCGAAAGGGAAACAAAAATTCAGCACGTGCTAAATAGCTATAATAAAGGATAAGTTTTTGTCAGACAGATTTTTCCAAATGTCTGACCAAATTTATAACACAGTGGACATTATGTCCGTCATACTTCAAAATTTTATTTCAAGCCTGGACTTTGTAATATCTATATTTATGTGGATATGTAACTGATGTATATCTACCACAGAATTATAGATCTACCACAGAATTATAGATCTACCACAGAATTATAGAGTATCAGGACAAGAGTTCTATTTCTGCTAGTAAAGATTTCCATTTCCAAATGTATATTTCAACCTTGTCAATGTCTCATTCATAACAATAACATTCAGCAATTATTGGAACAAACATGCAGTGAGATTATCTTTTTCACTGTAATACTTATTAATTATATGTTTATTTACTGTTGAGCAATACTGTCTCTACAGTACACTGCAAAAATTTTACTTTTTAGTAAGAGACTTTAAATTATGTTTTTCCCTTCTTTCTAGCTGTAAATATGGCCAGACTATTTATTTGGTTCAGCGGGAAGGAAACAATATATATTTTTAACTTCATTGTGTTTAACATCTTACAGCTACTAGCGTGATTTTCTTGCTTGAAATGAGTGCTGATACCACCATTTTTTCGCTATCAAGAGTGGCGTTTTATGGCCACTAATATCAAACAGCTTTTTGTTTTAGCTTTGTTTTGTAACATTATGGTGAGATATTTTAACTTGTGAACACCAAGCATGAGATCAGGGCACATTCTAATGAGCCCCTTCCTAGCTTAACTTTCATGGTACTCTGTCAAAAATATAACTTGTCAAAAGTAAAATCAATTTCCACCCATCTTCAAGGTTTGATCATGGTTATCAAGGGTGTAACTTTTCAAAAGTGATTTTCTCTTCTTAAAGGGATTCCTGCATAAAAAATAAATTATAGCTTATATGAAGGCCCTTCAAAAATGATGAAGAATCCTTTTTATTTTATCAAAATATACCAAGTGGTTCTCGAGATATTGCAATTTTTTAAGCACTTTTATGTCAGAAGATGTTCAAGCCACTTCTCAAAGTTTACCACATATGGCAATATCTTCAAAAATTGATAATCTGATAAATAAATTTATGTTCACTCATTCCATGCCCTTTGTTTTTTTTGCAAATGCTGCCATATTATGGCTGATGGGTTAACATTAAGGCATGGACGTTTGAGAATGAACTCCAAAGCAAGGTCACTTTTCATCTTTATGGCTTCATTATTCAGATATCACAGTGTCAGCAAAATGCCAAAAGAGTCTGGAACTGGTGACACATTACCATTTTTGAACATCAATTTTTTTTTCAAAAGATGTAATTGGTCATTCTCTATATCTGCACCATATATGGGAAAATTATATATGATTTTTAATGGAGGAATCCCTTTAAGAATATATCATAGTGAACAATTTTTCATGGATGAAAATACGATTTTCCCCTTCTTCTTCATTAGTAACCTAGCTGAAGCAGTTCCCTTAAATCAAGGCTATCTACAAATGCTTTCAATCAAATTCTTGTTTCCCAGCGTTTCGTTGACACAAAATTCTATCCTTCACACCAGAAGCGTTCTTTGCACATGTCTGTCGGGAAGACATTTACCATTCATTTGCTTTTTAAGACAAAACTCAATAATGAATGAGTGTATTATATTTCTGAATCACTTGCACAGGTAGTAAAGTTATGTCTCATGTGATTTGTTGGAAAAGTTTATATATAACTAAGCACATTCTGATTGTTTTGACCATGCATAACAATGTCCATGTTTCTCACTCAAGAGCAAGGCGAATGAATAAATAAAACAATTAAAAAAAAAAAGCAATTCCATTGTATTTCCCATTAGTTCTAGCACTAGTGCGAAACTTAGCAGGTATTGTGCAAAGACCTGAAGCAGGCTACTATTGATTCTGAATATGAACAATTATTTTATTTGGTGTAGGGATAAAAAGTTAAATTTACTTTTTATCAGTGATATTTTATTAAAACCTAGTGTTATGAAAGCCATTTTCAAGTCATTTCGCTTTGATTTTAATGCAAAATGAATTTATTTCCAATTAAAGTGTAAATAAAAAAAAGAGTCAGAAAATGATGTTATTTCTGCTTTGTTGTTGAGGAGTTTATAATGGTATCTAATTAAGTATGCACTGTTTGTTAAAATTAGTTTATGATTATCAATGAAAACTCATTGTCAAGAAGGTTTCTCAAAATTTGTTTGGGACCAAAATTTGTTTGAGATCTATATGTCATGAAAAATATTTTCTATTTTATCAAATTATTACTCATTTTTCTTTCATTTTTTAAAATGTTTTTTCATCTGTTTACTATTTACTACAACAAAAGTTATCTCAGGAATATTGTTACTAAACATCTCTATTGGTTACATAATAAACACAACATACAAAACAAAACAAAAACCTTTTATGCCATAATTTATTTTTTATTAATATTTATTAATATTATTAAATACAACTATTATGTAAGCCTTTATTATTCAAGTACAATAGTGATGTAAGAGAAGTTTATTGGGTTATAAAATAAACAAAACCAAAACCAAAACTCCTAATGCCTTTTCTAACTATTATACTGTGTTGTTGTTGCAACATAAAAAAAAAAAGATTTGAAAGATGAGTTTTTTAATTAATTTAATCCTGAATGTGGATTTTTAATAATTGAAAATGAAAAATTGAAATTGAAAGTCTTATTTTTGATAATTATTATATGCACAACTATAACCAAAACTGAATAATATCCATAGGGAAACGTTAATAATTAATACTCATCCAAATATACCCATACATTCATATAAGATCTACTGTGTTCCATGAAACGTTCTTTCTAACTGCTAAAATCACACTCATTTCAGCTTTCCATGTTATTAAAATGGTTAATTATAGCTGTTTATGAAAATAAGAATCAGGAAATATTATGGGTACTACAAATGAAATCACAAAAATCGATCGTATTGTTTTATCATTTATCTATAGTTTTATAATGCTACTTGGATCATCTAGCAATGCCTTAATACTTCTAGTCATTATATCTGATAAACAATTACGGCAGCAGAAGTACAATTATTTTGTGATATCAGTAGCATTTACAGATATTATTGGCTGTACAGTATCAGCTTCCTTTTACATTTACAGCTTAAACAGTCCCATGGGTGAGTACAGTAACCAAAATGTAAACATATGCCAGATATTTTTAACAATACTTTATACAACTGGTTTCATGACTATCTGGCAGCTAACTGCTTTAAGTGTGGACAGATTCATTGCTGTATCAATGCCATACTTTTATCAAAGGTATGTGACAAAGAATATAATTATAGTAGTTAACATTGTACTATTGCTTCTATGTATAATCACTGTTCTACCATCAACGATAATTCCTCATTACTTTGAATATGAAAACAAAGCTGGACAGCAGTGCGGTATGATGTATGGTAATTTGAATATAATCTATGCAGGTTATATGATATTGGTGAACTTTATCCTTCCCATATTATTGATTACTTTGAGTAACATAATTGTATTCAAAGTTGCAAGGTCAAAACAAAATATGGTACAGATCAAAGTAACACGAACAAGCACAACCATAAACAATACAGAGATTTCCACTAGTTCATCAACTAATGCAACAAACTATTTGAAGGAATACAAACTGGCTTTGTCAACTTTGTTTTTGATCATTGCCTTTTTATTTTTATGGATACCTTGGGCAATCCCAAGAATAATTAATGCTATTGGGTACGGTCATTTAATAACTGCAAAGACCTATATGTACACTCTGATAGGGCCAACTCTTTTATGTGCTTTGGACCCATTTATTATCCTTGCCACTCGAAGGAATATCAGAAAGAATGCTCGGAAGGCCGTAGTGAAGGTCATTAACTAACAAATATAATATTTTATGCAACAGATACTTTCTTGACGTTCGAAGACACTATTGGTTATGATTTTGGAAGATATACTTTACATATCCACTGATGTTGTTACTCTACCTTACTGATAGATTATGTATTTAGTGTCTTGGTAATGATTATAAATGTTTATAAAAACCAATGTCTTTATTTAATATTATTGACTGGATAGCAAAATAACTAGTAAATTAAATGCAAATGAAATAAACTAGTAATAATACAAAAATAACTGTTTGGTATGTTTTTTAGGAGGAAATAATATTGCCCAAGGTCTAAATGATGCCCGAGCATGCCAAGGTGTTACGATGACCAGGGTGATTTTCCTGGTAAAGAATACGCCAAACAGTTATTCTTGTATTTATTAACTGGCTATAGCACATGGAAACCAGTCAAAAAATAAAAGATCGATATTCATTTAGCATATTCGAAGGATATAGTTTCTAACTTTTATACGAAACATTTGTTTTCAATGACCATATTTGGAACTTGGAACTTGTACTTGAACAGAACATGCACAAAAATGTATCGTCACTTTCAAAGATTAGTCGACTCATCGATTTGCTGAAAATACTATATCTTGAATTTATTTATCAACACAGGATGAGAAATTTGTATCACAATCCATTTACCATAAAAGTTGGCTCTAAATTTTCACTCAAATTCCTGAAAGTTCTCTTATAATCCTGATAAACGTATATTGTTACATGATTACATAAAAACTAAATGCTCATAAAGAATAACAAGTCAGTATTTCTCCGAAAAATTATTTTCTTTGCTTACATAAATAGCTAACATATTGGGTTGCTAAGCATGGAAGGTTATTATGGCTCTATAAAGGCCCAGACTTAAGGCCTTTTCAGCCAACCAAAAGGCTCTATTTTCCGTATTGGACGGCTCAGAATGGCTGCCAGTTAATAAGATTAATTATTAATTATCACACTGGAGAATGTTATTGTTACGAATTTCTGTACCAGTCAAATAAGTTACAAAACATTTTTTCTGCAAGAACGAAAGTATATTTGAAGTACATAGATGTGAGCATTCAAAAAGATAAAATAGATAAAGAATGTTACAAAATGCTGATAGAACACTAATCTCTTTAAATACAAGGCAGAATGATCTTAGTGTGGATGAACGTAATTACAAAGCTGTGAGTAAATAACTATGAAGCAGCACAGCAGATTATTATAAATAGATTTTTCAAAATTAATTTTTAATATATTTCAGGTGAGTACTGGAGAACAAAGAAACCAGTTCTGATACATTATTGCACCACTAAAACAATCATTTATGTAATATTTATAACATCAACACAATTGAATGTGTAAAACAGAAATATATGAAGTGTAAGAAAAGGGAATGCACAACTTACAAGTTGACTGTTAACAGGTGATTTCTTAAGTTGTTTACCTTCAGAAAAACATATTTTGCATAAATAATAGATTCTTGATTTTCTGTTAGAGAACAACAAGTTGGATAGCAAAGCACTAAATCAGATGGGCATTTCTTAATATAATATTAGAAGCTAGAAACACTTGCATAAAGCACAACATAAATCAAGAATTGATGTCAGGTTTACAGAAAAAATATAACTTAAAAAATGTGTTAAAAATAAATATATTAGGAAACTCATGCTAAAATAAATTAATAATTAACTAGTGGAGGATATTGAGGAATATCAAATTGAAGAATAAGAGTGGGAGAGCATAATAAAATGTCACACATTTGACTCTGAATGGTTGGTCGAACAAATTTAAAAATAGAAATAAAATAATACAGGAATTTAAAAATTAAATTGGGGACTGGAAATGCTTATCAATCAACTTTTGTTAAAATAATTTGAAGCCATTTGTACGAATCTTTCCACTAATATTTATTATTTATTTATGGTTAACACAATTTTACTTGATCAATATTACACTGTTTAAAATTCAATAAAAATGCAAAGAAAACAATATTTACAACCCTCCTGATCTTCTGGCTTGTTATGAAAGTGACCATTATAGTAATGATATCTATACAGGGGGTAACAAGATGCATTCATTACAATATAAAAAGGTACTTTCTTTATAAATGGATAACTTTAATAAAAACATACATCGGTTTGATATGTTTTTACAAGAATGAGAGTTAGTCTCTGTAATTCTTCCCAAAATTTTTACTCATGAAATAATAATAAACAAGACCAGCAGCAAAATAACGATGGATAAATAAATAAACAAATAAATAAATAAATAACGACGGATAAATCTTAGTTATAAAGAAAAATGGCTACAGGAAATGAGACCATTTTAACAAGGACCGATCAGTTGGTTTTGTCATCAATATATGGTCTAATATTAATATTAGGAAGTACTGGCAATGCACTAATACTCGCAGCTGTGCTGACAGTTAAGAGATTACGAAAAATGAAATACAACAGTTTTCTTATATCTCTTGTTTCGACAGATATCATATCTTGTATAGTACCACCCTCATTTTATATCTATAGTATAAACAACTCAATGGGTGAGTACAGTGCCAAAAATGTAAATATATGTCGTTTTATGTTAACAATATTGTACACGACTGGCATGATGACTATATGGCAATTGACTGGCTTAAGTGTTGAAAGATTCATTGCGGTGTCAAAGCCATACTTGTACCAGAGTTACATTACACACAAGCTTGTTGTGTATATCAACATAATAATGTTATTTCAAGTAATAGCTAGTGTTCTTCCAGCTGCAAATATTCCTCACTACTTTGAATATGTAAACAAGCCAGGTTTACAATGTGGTTTGATAATGGGTAATGTTGATAAGATTTATGTTGGTTACGTTACATTGATTAACTTCATTCTGCCTGCTATACTAATAACATTCACCAATGTTTCTGTATTTAAAGTTGCGAGATCACAACAAAAGAAATTGCAATGTAACAATAAACAATCATTTGCTGATGTAGTTAGTAATCCATGCACAACACACACCAAAGGTGAGCAAAATACAGATAAACAAACAAAAACACCTGTAAACACACCATCAGCAGAAACACAAAAATACAGCTCAAGAAACAACAAAAAAATAAGTAAACGGTACTTA
Organism: Bythotiara depressa; assembly: GCA_027564595.1. NCBI lineage: Eukaryota > Metazoa > Cnidaria > Hydrozoa > Anthoathecata > Bythotiaridae > Bythotiara > Bythotiara depressa. Next base: position 5,345 of record JANTOQ010202477.1, on the reverse strand, counting down.
ATACGCATTAGAGAATACAAACTTGCCTTGTCTACACTGTTTCTGATCATTACATTCTTAACTGCATGGATACCTTGGGTAACTCCAAGATTAATTAATGTATTTGGATATGTAACAACTAGAATCTATATATACACTGTTGTTGGACCAATCCTAACATCTGCATTAAACCCATTTATTATCCTTGCATCTCGCAAAGATATCAGAAAAGGTATTTTGTTTGTAAGGACGAAAATAATTAGTAAGATATTTTCCCAGGATGAAATAGTAAATGTTTGTCGATGATTGGCGAGAAAAGCAGAAGATGAAGAGAATTTAAGTGACTTTAGTACAGCATACATCATTCATGGATAGTTCCATGAAAGGTTTTAGCATAGAGTTAGAGGAATTGGAAGTATGTAAAAGTAACTGTGTACACATCAAAACAAGCTCTCACATCATAATACATCTCACAGTACTGGAAAATAAAAGATTTCTCACTACATAGGCTACTCATCATGGGTATAATATAAGTAGAGTATTTACAGAGAGCTAAATTCAAATGTGCAACAGATATGCAACAAGACTCTTCCTACATGGTAACTCTTACAGGAAACCTGGAAAGTTTGAAACATTTTCAAAAAATAAGGTAATTTTTGTTCAAAAGCTACTGGTTACTTTTGATAAATTGTTAACATAGTATTACTAAGATATTCTTCTAGATATAAGACTTTTAAAAAAACATACATGCAACTGTCACAGCAAAAAGAAGAAGAGATTGAAACTAAAGAAAGACTCATTACTTACTTAATGTCACTGTTGATATGAATTCTAAGCTTAGATCACTAGCCTTCTAATTAGTCCTTGTGACATACATAAAAGAAGAAAGTAAGATAATTTTGGATGCTTTTCAGGAAAAGAAATCGCGATCCGATGCAGTTTCCTGCAACCTGATGGGAAAGGTACCAAAACAGGAATGAGGCCTAAAGCCCAAAATTCCAATAATCCATCTTTTTAATGCTTACATAACTTGTGACATAGCCTTGACAGTCTTTTAGTATTCTAGCCATTACTTTATAAATGATTTATTTTTCACAAAAAACAACAACAACAGTACAATGTCTTGATAGCACTTGATCACATATGTTGTTTTCTTTCCATCTTGTCTGAATATTCTACTGCTTGTAATTACATGAATATCAAACCAGATCAAAGCTTGGAAATAAGCTTTACTCTTGGATACTATATTTATGCAGATAAAAAACTGATATATGAAGGACTACCAGAGAATGATACTTTGGCCAACAGGTCTTTTTCAGCTAGTAAAAATTTATATTTGTAATTTTATGCTTCAACGTTTTAATTGACTTCTCATTTTATTCATAACATTCAACATTTATTGAAACAAAATATGTAGTCAGATTCTCTTTTACACTGTAAGATTTACATATTATTTATATCTCCATGTTTAGTTAGTTTAAAAAAAATGTAAATATTATAACACATAACATGACTTTCTTTACAATATGTTACTTGGGAAAAATAATAATAATCATAATTGGGTGTGATAAAACCATTGACTGGATGTGTTTTCATCTGTTTTTCCGTTCTTTTACTCCGTATTTTGCTACATTTTTTTCAGAAATTCTTTGATCCGGTTTTTTCATTTTAAGATCATTTTTTACAAAAAAATGGGAGGAAAAAGCAGTTAAATGTTTATCATATTACAAGCACTTTCAAACTCCAGGTCACATGAGCATAACATTACTTTCTTTATATGAACATAAATACACAAGGAAAACTACTTGTTAAAAGTATGAATGTTTGTAATAAAACCACTGACTGAATATATTAAAGATTTAGCTGCATGTTAATTAGTATTTTTTTAATACTTAAACCACATGGACATTTTTTGTTATATCAGCAAGGAAAACAAATGATTCTTTGACTTCAATGTTTAATGTTGAACAAATAATTTTTATAATAATAATATAATTATTTGATCTCACTAATTGAATTCATTGTGAAACAATGCCACAATGGTGGTGTTCTTTGGTCTTCTAGTAATTAAAAAAACTCTCTACATTGCAAAGTTGTCGACTACAATACAAAATATATTCTTTGCATTACTCTAATGTCATATGGTGACACCACTAATGACTAAAAGATATGACCTATAGATTCAATGTATTAAGCATTTGAACTCGGACTCTATTATTGTTACTAAACAAACACAGTTCAATCTCACAAAATAATTTCTTACTAGACACAACTCTATATAATACCAATGATAGCCGTTACTGTGTTGTATCAGCATAATCCGTTTTTGTGCTGTATCAGCAAAATCGTAGTTATACTATACTGCTCTTAAAAATAGCTGAAGAAAAAGTTATTAAGAATGCTTCAATTTGAGGCATATTTTCAGGAAATGTGACCACAAAATTGTTAATTTTTCTCTTCCATCTCACCTGGCACTCTAATTACAAATATATATATATTTGAGAAAAATATCATCAACACATAGATTCATATAGGTTGAAGCACGATAAGTTTTTACATTACCATCAATAATTACATACTTAAGTTCTGTCAGAAGCATATACATATGCTCCTATTAAGTTTTGATCAACAGTGAGAGGATAAATAAATAAATAAATATGTACATGCACATGCCTCTTGATAATACATTACTCTTACAGATATTTAACTTACAATTTTGTAAGTTAATCAGTTCCTGTTGATCCAAAGATATACTCCGTTTCATGCTTCAAGAGAGTTTCTGACGAAACTGAAATATGATAACTACTGTTTTGTTACCTTCTAGTTATTTTTAATATCTTTATTCTATTAAGCCTAAACAAGTTACTATATACACCCAGCATGCATGGGTGATGTGGCATTTACCCCCTGGAAGGTAACTTTTTTTAAAAGCATTGTAGCGCTAGCAGCTGGCACCAGAATTTTTTATTGATAACATACCTCTCCAGCGCACCCATAATGAGGAGCTCCCATCATGAAACATAATGATCCAGGTGGGTAGAGTTCTTCAATTGAATCAAAGATTTCATGTTTCACAGAATGCACAGATAGATCCTAGAAACAATAATGATTTACATGTAGCACAATGGGAGAAATTGTTTCGATAACAAACAAGTATAAGACAAAATAGAGACAATAATGGAGATTCTTTTTCTTCTTCCTTCCACCTATCATGACAATGCAACACGGAACCAACTATTATAGGTTTGTTTATTACAGCCGCTTAAAAAATCTAAATAATTGACAATTTGATTTGCAGTGTTGACCAGGCAGGCATGGTCAGGAGCAAAACAGTTGAGGTGTGACAAATCTCACACAAGAATTTTCATTGGTGTGTGGCTTTTATTGTGCACCTGTATCTTATGATATGACATAAGTATTTGATAATTTATACCTCTAAGCATTATTATAAACAAAATGCATTAAGTAACTAATTAAAAGTTATTCATTGATTCCAGAAATTATTTATGAGTATAGCAAAGCTGAGGAGTTTCAAACAAATTAGGGGCTGTTAATGTTTCACTAGCCAATATTTGTTATGGTGTGTGCATGTACTATCCATCTTGTTAAATTTTGTTTCTATAGTAATTAATTGTTTGCATAATTAATTATTAATTTCTTCTGATTGATATTTTAATGAAAACAGTTTTCAAACAATATGATAGTGTTAAAATATTCAAAATAGAGCTCCCATTATATTATAACTGTAGAAGAGCAACGTAATATAAAACAAAAATAAATTAATAAATAAGGAAATAGTAAACTGTTGAATTTTGCTAATGCCAGGTATTATTAAATTTAAACTGTGCCATATGTCTAGTTGATGTACGTATTTATTTTACAATTATTTCATGAGCTATATTATATTTACCTATTTTCTACTACCTTAATTATCATATCCAGGGTTCTTTTTAATGACTATCCTGAATTGGTTGTTAGGAAGGGCACCCAGATCTTAATTTTAGTCATGGCTCCAAATATCTTTCCTTGTGGAAAACATACAAAACACACGTTAAATGTACAACAACAACAGCAACAACAAATAAGACATTTTTCTGACCTGCACAACTGTTTGTTGAGCATAAAGATTTGTTCGAGGACTCCACTCTTTTTCTAACCTTACACATCCTTTCTGTCCACATACGTACCTAAACAACAAAAATAGTTATCAAACTTCAATTACATATATTTTCTTGTATACAAAGCATATTAGATGTAAATGTAAAAATTCTTGCATTTCCTGAATCTTGTTGAATTAGCTCTGGAATAGCTTTTACAGATTTTTACAGCATTCAACCTGTTCTGAGGAGATACAAGTTATCAAAAAAACTACATTCTTTGGAATAAATTCAGGGTCTCTACTGCCACTTGATTATCCACTTTTTTAAATACATGATACTGCCCATACCTTTGGCCAAGTAGTAGTTTTGCCTCAACCACAATCTTTACTTCTCCTGTCTCAATTCCTTTTCTTTCAATGAGATAGGTAGATATACCCTTCATGTCACGTTTAGTACTTTTATACTCTTCACCTTGAATGAGTTTTGATGTCAACTCATTGTTAGCATCAAGATAATATCGAACCGAGTCACTACTGATTGACATTATGAGGGCTTCAACCATATAAGGCCACTCAACATAAGCTGTTTCTCCAACTAGTCTTTTCGCCAAATCTTCAATATTCTAAAAGAATACAGAAGATTATGACACACATTGCAACAAAAATAAATATGGTTACCATAATTTTAATTATTTACTTATTCATTTATGTGTGTGAATAATATTTATATGAAGCCAGATAAAAACTTGGTAATGGTAAAGACAAATGTGATTGTGACACATTTTACATGTTATTTTTTAAGCTTATAAATTCTGTCCTGAAGCATGAGACAATACTAAATATTTCTCGTAGGTGAGGCAATAGTATTTGTTCCAATATTTCAAGTAGGCGAGGCAATAAATACATCAACATCAAGTGATTCGTTTTTACAAATAAAATAATAAGAAAAAAGAGATCTGTTTTTGGTGTCAATTTAATTTTTCTTCAATCCAAACTAAATTCCACTGTGCACATGCCTTTTTGACAACCCACTTACTCGTTGATCCAGACTTAAACCCTATAATACCTAGATACACTTCCTGTCCATTGTCAATTTCCTAATGGTAAGGCCGCGGTTAGTTAAAAGTTCGGTCATTGTTCAATGTGTGCGTTGCAAATTATTTCCAAGATAATTATGCATTGAAAGTAAGTATTGCCTCAAATTATTATATATTTTTAAATTTCCCAATAAACTATTATGTTTATTTATGAGCATATTTATTTTCGT
>JANTOQ010202366.1:0-14102 GCA_027564595.1 Bythotiara depressa | reverse complement strand
TGCAGAGCAAGAAAGGCTGTAATTAAACCTAACTTTCTCTTGTTATTCCTTACTTCTGTCGTTATGTGCTTCGATTCAAGCCATGCGGTCGAAATGTTGAATAAAGAAAAATATTTTTAGAATATTTTTAGAATGATATAATTCAACATTTTTTTGAGAATATCATTGTGTGTAACGGACCCTTTATATATATTATGTATGTATATATATATTATTACAGTATCTATGTGCACAGGGCTTGAAATCCGACCATTAGCAAGGCAAGTCTAAAGAGACATACATGCATATCATTTCAAATTAGACAGAGTTGCATGGTTACTCTTCCTGCGAGTCTATTATTGTTCAGGATTATTTTTTCTGGCTTAAACACTATAGAGTATACAGCATAAATTATATTTAGCTTTAACCATTTATTTTCTTTTAAATTACCCCCTGATATCATTTTAACTTATTAAATAGAAACTAGCATAATGACATTATGGTGCAATGAATGAAGCATAGAATAGATCTTTCTGTTACTTATGATTGCCAAGATAAAAATAATAATTTTATTCCTTTGTGTCACATAAAATTGTCTGTGAGAATATCTTTTTCGGAGAGAGAGATTGATGTTAATATGTTAAGCAGTGTATTGGAGTATGGAAATTATATTTTTCTAGTCAGGTACTTAATATTAAAAAGATGAAAGTGGATGAATAAACCCTTTGATGCTTGTAGCAAAAATTGTTAGAATGCTTTTATAGCATGAGCAGTAGCACGTTTGAAAATAATTACCACCTAATTTTGTCAAAATTTATGTGTACAATATGTGTCACAGAGAAACTGATATTGTTAACACAAACAGGCAGTTGTGGACTAAAGAAAAAAAAATCGTATTCCGAGTCATTTATTTGTGATTGCAAAGATAAAAGTGTGGATTATGATTAAACCCCTTGACCATCAAAAATTTGATATACAATGTCGCTAGAGAGGAACTAGTATTTTTACTACAAATTCGGGAAATTGGAACAAAGAAATACTTTGATATTATGTAGAATATGTGTAGAATGCAGAGAATTGGCATAGAGATGTATGCTCATACTCCATACATCTTCATATTATTTCAAAAGTTACATATAGGGCATCTATCACCGACACACTTAGTTAGCAAGTCGAAGAAAAAATTTTCTTCTACCATATAACCTCTTAACCAACAACAAATTTATTAGCCAGTAGCTTTTTATTGAAATTTTAAAACTTTAAAAATATAATATTCAAGAAATTTTAGTGTTTTTCGAACTGCTTATCTTGAAGTTTCATTGGATGTGCTCATAAATCTCTTAAAATAACTTTATAAATTACTCTCCTACACCAATAATATTTATGTTAATTACTATTAATATTTTTGTAAACAAAACATAATGGTGAGATGAAGGGAGATTTTATGGAATGTTTCTTCAAAATAGAATGTTTTATGAAATAGAATAGGGAGAAGTTTTTTGTTTTATTATAAATTTTTAATATAGCCAGCAAAGTCATTTAAATTAATTAACACCTGGGACTTATGAGCAGTGGTACAACACAGCATGGCATAGAGAAAACTTATTTAAATATAACATGGACATAAAAGATGAAAGATATAAAATTGTTACAATAAACACAATGATAAAGGTAGAAATGAATAAGATTTTCTTTCGTCTACAAAATTTATATAACTTTAGTAGTTAAATCATCACCCAAACTGTTTATGAAATTGAATTTAAAAATAAAAATCTATGTGAGTCTATACGTACTTGTGCAATGCTAGTTTTCATGAGTCTAATCACGAGTCTGACTCACAGACTTGTGTCGGATTTCAAGCCCTGGCATATTATGTCTATTGAAAACTGTGTTATTTTCTGACATTATTATTTCTGTGAATAATTGTTCAGGAATATCTTATTGGAAATTTTCATCATCCCATTATGAAAGACTTTATCCCTATTTTAGAAATTCTTCCTCTGGGTGCTTTTTCTCCTCAGGTTTTATTAAATAAAGACAGTAGGTAAAAACATCTGAGAGCAGCGACCATAGGAGAGGTGAATGTATGCGACCATAGGAGAGGTGAATGTATGCTTTCCTTAGCTATGAGGAAAATATATTTTTGTTTGAATCTATATTTAATAGAATATCAAGCAAAAGCTTATTTTTTAAATATTTCAGATTTCTCTCTTGACCAGAGCTCTATGTATTTTTATTATTTTTATTTTTATTTATAATTATTTAAATCTCCCATGCTCTGTTTTATGGTAGATTATCGTATTGGATTTTTGAAACTAGAGTAATTATTTTTATGTTTGTTTCAGGACTGTTGGCCAGAGCATACCAGAGATGTTAATGGTAATTTGGTTGCTGATACTGCAAGGTTCCCTGCTGGCATTAAAGCATTGGCTAGTTATGTAAGCATTTACTATGTTAATATGTGTCACCTAACAAAACTTTTTTTCTCAACAAACTCCATCTCATACTCTCTCAGAAGAAGAAACGTTTGCTTTATAATGTTTATGAATAGATGTGTTCATTGAAACAACCATATTACTATATGTGACCTGGAAAGCAAAAATGGATGTAGCAGGTACAAAATCATTTTCCCTTCTTTTTTTATAATACACATTTGTACTAGTGTAATTGTTTGTGTATTTTACATAGTGTACAAAGTGCAGCTGAAAGTCACATGTCTATTATTATAAATTGTTAAGTAGTCCATGATTTAGTTTTCATTTTTCTGTGTCTTAAGAGAATAAAATGCTTTTTAGTGAATTTAGTTATATATATTACCTTTTACAAGGTTTTAGTAAACTACAGAATATAAATTATTTACTTCATCATGTTAATCACATGACTAGGTCCCAGATTTTATATAATTTGAAAATTTGTATCATGGACTACTTCTGCAACAATTAATTAACTACTGACATTTAATTTTTTATTATCTGGGAGTATTTTCCTGGTATTTTTTGGGGGAAAATCTCAGAGACAGTGGTATCTTCATTTTGTGAAAACATAAGTTTTTTTTATAAGTTACATTGTTTTCTACTTTATCTTTTTATATATATTCAAAAAACAATAATACCTGGTTCAATAATAGCCTGAATATTGAATATTCAAATATTGATGACTTCATCATGTTAATCACATGACTAGGTCCCAGATTTTATATAATTTGAAAATTTATATCATGGACTACTACTGCACCAATTTTCATTACATTTGCATTGCTGCTTTGGAAATAAAGTGAGGGGATAAATTTACCCAGGTTTTGCTAATTGTCATTCATAACCATCACTGGAAATTTCTTAAGAATTTGATATTTGTTACTCATAATCATCACAATTTCTCAAATCTCACCATCCTTATTTATATGATTGTTTATTTATTATCAAGTGTTCTTTATTTAATTATTTTTCTTTTGAAATCACTAAAATGATATTTTACCATATGCCATAACAACAAAAACTTACCCACGACAAGAATCTACCACAAAATGGATGAGAGTAATATTCACAATGAATTAGGTAATTTTTATTAGAATCATATTATAAGGATCAACAAATTGCGGTTGGCTGTGTTTTTGTGTAACATAAGTTTTGGGTTTATGCTATCATAGACAGTTCTATCTTGTATCTTGTTATCATAGTTACTGCCTGCATAACCTGGAAGATCTGGTAGAATAATATGCAAACATACAAATTAAAATCATTAGGTCATATAGGTTTCTCAGTTCGTATTCGATATTTTTTGCAAAACAACAACAAACAAATTGAAGTCAAGTCCAGTTTTTCTTCTTCTGGTATTTTCTTTCCAATAATATTTGAAAGCAAACCTATTTTGAAAAACCTATTTCATAAAATTCATGAGTAATGTGAGTTTATATGTTTTAAATAATTAACGAAATGAAAGTCGCAAATTGGAATTGGTTGTGGCAAGTTATTTTTCTGTGATTATGTCAACTATTTATCCCCAGGCCAAATAAAGGGTCCAAATAGCACAGGCCAAGTAGAAGTAACATGAATCTTTTAATACTTAGGATTTGACTTTTGACGTCATACTAATGCATATTTTCCGAATTAAAACACTTTCTGTAAAATACAGAAGAAAAAAAAATATATATATATATATGTTTACTAGCAATAGGTTCCCTAACTTAAGATTGAGATCTTGCGTAAACTTCTAGTACTGTTTGCAGCAGAAAAAAGTTTTAAGTTAAGAGGTACAAATAGGTAGAAATAAAATATGTATATCTGAGGACTGATATATTTCTTCCAGATAGCGAGATGTTGAGTTAGCAGACATCGAGTTATCTGACACCTTTTATAAAAGGTTTTTAGTCTATTTGCAAGGTTTCATATAATTGGTGCAAAACAGAGAAAATAATAACATTGGAAATGTAAACGCATTGGCAAACCGCTTAAACAATTACCTTAAGTGCTGTTAAATTCTTGCAGCACAATTTTTTGCACATCTTTAAATTCGCGCATATTAAATTCAAACAGTGAAAATAGAGATATTTGTGCGTTCTTAAATTTGCGGATCTAAACAAAGTGTTTTCACATAAATACTTAAGAGAGTGAGCACAAGTAAATCAAGGAGATTAAGTTCACACATCAAATTATCTTTCTAAAAACCTATACAAACCTATAGCAAATGGAAGATTTTGAGCTTTTGTGATGTTTATCATTAGAGTTAATGTTATAGAATACACCGTGTGTATAAGGATTTCTGTCTTAATTTAACTCTAGAATATTTTTTAGCTGAAATTCAGGAATTTCTTTTTTTTTGGAAAAAAATAAATAAGAGCAATTTGCGTGTTTTAATTTTCGTGCAACACTAAAATTCGTGCACCTCATGGTACGCGAAAATTAATTCTGCGTGAATTTACCTGCACTTAAGATATCCCATGAAAAATTACATCAAGCCGCAAATTATCACCCGGCAAGATTTTGTCAATAAACAATACAAGAAATGTATCTAACAGTAACAAATTGTCATAACCCATGAAAGCATGTGTGAAATTATGTATGGAAATGTTAGAAGCAATAGCTTCATGAAAATAAAACCCTGCAAAATTTTGTACAAAAAAGTTGTACTAATTCCAATTCCAATGCAGAGTTCTGATGCCGAGTTCCGTTTTCCATAGTTTATTAAAACCCCATTTTATAGGCACATTCTGCAGGTAGCGAAATTAGCTGCATTTACATGACCAGGGCTCTCAGTAAAATGGGGTAATCAAATCAATTTCTTGATGTTCAACAAAGAGAAACAAACTTCATTTTGGTTCTTTTTCTTCCTGGTTGTCATACAATAATATCCTATTTCATACTTTTTATTGTATTTATGGTATGGCCTAGGAAAATGATCTTTAGGGCAAGGTTTCCCTTTTGAATAATAAATATATATATGCGCATTTTATATTTTATTTTTTTATTTTCAAATGTTATCACATTAAAAAATATTTTACTGCAACTTTACATGAAAAAGATAAAACCTGGTTTTATGCAATATTAAGAGCAGGGAATAAAGATTTATATAGTTTTTGCGGTTTGTCGTGCCACTATTTCCTTATAGTTTAACATGGTTGATGTATTTAAAAAATTTTCTAAACAGTGATCTTGTTAATAAAAACAACCTATTTCTTCTGGGAAGTTAATAAATCAAGAAAATTTATAATTCAAGAACATTTTAACTCTTTAATTTTTAATGCAGGTGTAAGGAAGTAAAATATATTCAGGGCTTATCCATTTACAATAAAATGGATATTCATCTCAATAAAAATTTAGGAAAAAAACAATAAGTAATTTATTGCTTGTGTAGGGAGGTACCATTTGGTTGAGCTGACAGAAATTGATATGGGATGGTATCTCTCCACTCATTGTAGTTAGATAAAAATTAGTGTAAAAAGGGCAGTTAAAAGGTGAAACGAAACATTAATATAAACAAAAATACATCCAATTAATTGGAAGTGACCTTGCCAGAGCAGTGTCAAGTTTATATGATTTTGCTTTTGGACGGAAGGACTTTTCAATACTGATGGAAGAGTGTTGAAAATTCTGCTGGCATTGTACTGAAACATTCCACTGATGTTTGTTGGTTTTAAACGGATTTCACTGAAGTTATGTAGTGATTTGAGTGATGATGTAATGATAACTTAAGAGTTTATCGCTTTGTGAGTTATCTCCAAGAGATGCATTTCACAATGTTCTTTGATTGGGAGTCATTTTGGTTGGATCCAGTGCAATATCACCAGGGTTGCCACTCCCCCTAAAATATCCTAAAATCTGTTTAGGTCTCCTAAATATTCTTGAATATCCTATCGTTTTGTAGTAGATTTTTCAAATTTCCTAAAATTCTCCCAAAAAAATATTTCATCAGCTGAATTGAAAAATGAGTTTTCATCTTGTAGTTATTGTTGTTGTACACGTTTGTTTTAGTGATGAACATTACTAGAAATTGTAGATTCTATGTTTTAAGATTTTTGTTGATGGTCCACATTTATTGTCATGCCTGGTTTTCTTGACTTGATAGAATATACTCCTAGAAACTCCTAAAGTTTTACCTTGATTTTAATGATCCCACACAAAAATCTTGTAAAATATGCCTAAATTTTCTCCTACATTGTCCTAAATATCCTAAAATTTTTAAGCAAAAAAACAGTGGCAACCCTGTCTCCCAAAGACAAAGCTGCATGTAGCATGTTGAAGTTTCATCTGTTGCACATCTTTTAGTGAATATGTAGTTGTTGTAGTGGACTAACTGTTTCCTCAGCTTAAAGGTGATTAACTTTTTCAGTTTCCGTAGGGTAGATAACGAGCTGTAACATTGTGATAAGGCATTGTTCGGTTGTAGCTGCCAGGTGAGGTGTTTATCCATCTTTATACCAAGTAATTTTGCTGATTGTGCACATCCAAGTGGGGCATCATTAAAGATAACATTAGATTTGTGTGTGTCAATTCCATGAAGATTAGATAGTCGACCAGTGTAGCAAATCATATATTTCGTTTTGACAGAGTTTGCTGCCAAGGAATTTGTTGTTGACCAAGTTGATTATAATTTCAGATAGATTTTGATGTCATTGATGATAGGCGAATATTGACCCTTGGGGCACTCCATGATGAGTATGTAATTTATGAGATTTCTCAGCATCTATTTGTATGCATTGTGTCCTGTCTGGTAGATAGGATAGTCTCCAATATAGAAACTGTTTTGAAAACCCAAGATTGCTCATTTTTTTAATAAGGGTATGATGATAAATAGTGTTGAATGCTTTAGAAAAGTCTACTAATAGTCAATTCACTTGCTTTCATTGTTCATTTAATGTCATCCTTCAGTTTCAGTAAGGCAGTACCAGTAATATGACCTTTCTAAAGCTGCAAATAGTATTCTTGTAGATTGCAGATTTTTCCATGAACATAACAAGCTGTTGCAAATTGATTTTTAGTAGAACTTCAACAAACATGGGGGAATTAAAATGGGTCAATAGTTGGATTTGTCAACTGGTTGTGGAACCTTGTTGGTTGGGCTTGTTTCCAGGAAGTTGGATATTTATTCTGAGTTATAAAGTTATTGATGATTTATGTGTTATAGGGGAGCATAATGTTATCAGCAACCATTTTTATGAACTTTCCAGCTGTCACTGTGTGGGTCTGTGAAATAAGTGAGTTAGTTTTTTAGTTAGTTAGTTAAGTATACTGTATACATTCATCACAAATATATCTCACATTCTTCAAATAATTTATATTCAAAAGTGTGTATTCTGAATGCTGAATAATTCCTCTATCAAACTATGCAGCTCTTGTTAACTTAGCCTGTTGTGGAAAGTAATAAAAAAACATGGAACTTATTTTTATGCAGTTAGCTTAAAAGTGTTCCAAGTCCCCTCGATATAATTTTTTTTCGTAAAAATATATTATTTTTCGAAACTTCATTCTAACCTTTACAAAACCTTTTCTCATTTTTTTTATATCATCTTTTGTTCAACTTTAATCACAGTATAAAGTTATAACTTACTCATTTTCTTTATAAATTACTACCAAAAACTCTTTATGTGTCAATAAAAACGAAACAACACAATCTAAATGAAAAATGAGACAAAGTTTTGTAGCTTAATTTATTATCTCCCCAATGAAATTATTTTATGTATGTTTTGGTAAAGCTACGGGGACTTGGAGCTCTTGGAAGTTATTGTATCGTCAATCATGTTTCAAGAAATTTAAAGGAGAATGGAGGCCAAAACACAACCATAAAAGCTAAAGTATTAAGTAATATTTATTTTGAATAAGAAGTATGAAATTTAATTTGGGTTACGTGAAAAAAGGGGGAGACAAATAGCTTTCCTAGCATTTCCTACTTGCTATTACGTTTTTACACAATGCAAATTATAAAGATTATAAACATATTTGAGCATTTGTGTGAATGCTCACATTCTACTCATTTAAATATAAAAACTTGTACCAATTTTATTAATAAAAAACAAAAGCTTTAGAATGCAAAATACAAGTTGTGTGGCCAAGAAAACATTTTTTGTTCATTTCTGAGATTGAGACATGATTTAAATATTAAAGGGAAGAGAGGTCAAAATATTACTTTAGCTTAAGTCAAAGTGTTTAAAAAATGGAGTTCAATGGTTTTTATTTTGTGTAAAAATGATAAGCGTTTCAGAGGTTATAAGCATTTAAAGCTTTGATATGAATAAGTGAGAACCCAATCTTGACTAAACGAGGACAGACTGTGATGATGTCATAGACCCTCATTCCAAATAAGGTAATACAAACAATTAACGATAACATGAAAACCATTGAGGCAAGGTAAGTTTTATGAGGTACAGAAAAAAAGATTTTTTCTTTAACTTATGCAAGATAACTTAATTGGGTTATTCAAGTGAATAAACAAAGCAAAGGGCCATACATAGAAACCGTTTATAACATCCTCTCTCATGCAAGAGGTTATTGAATAGTAAAAATTATGTCTAGTTCATAAAAGCAAGCTGGTTCTTCTTTTAATATCAAAATATATTTAGTCTTTAGTTTTTAATGAGAGTAACAATTGAAGTGTGAAAGTGCTAAAGATGAAAACAGAAATAGTTTATTCGATTTTTACTGGTCATTCATATTGTTTATAAAATTTAATTAATTCCCACCAGGCCATCTGTTAGTTATTTTTAACATGAATTGTAATGTTACATATTATTCTAGGCTTCAGATTGGATGAGAGCCATTTCTGTCTGAATTATTTTCTCTAAAATCAGCAAGTGAATATTCTACATAGAAATAGAATGGCAGAATGAGTGTATGGCATAGTCAAGTTTTTAATATATGGTTGACTAATAAATAACTAATAACTAATAAATGGTTGACTAAAGGTAAAGAAAATAAACTGAATATAAAAGGGCACCAAGAAAGAGAGTCACACTTAATCCAGGACTGTATATATGTCATATTAAATTTAAAATAACAATAGCTGCTGCTATCACACCCCCGTAGAGTACTGCCTGAAATTATTTTTATATTATTTGTGGTTCTAAAAAGAGCCATTTTTAATACAGACAGCTTTATAATCTCTGTTTAGACTTCTCTTCGTGCAAAGTGGTTAACCAAAGAACAACTTCATATAAAGTTCTTCATAAAATGATGTAAGCATACTTTTAAGGTCTGCCCAAAATTCAAAATAAATGCAATTTCACCCAAGAAATATCCACAAGAAGTCCATACAAAGAATAACACTTTTCCACTTGACATCGAGTCAGTAGGCCAAAAACAAATTTCTTCTTCCACTGCAAGCCTATATTCACATGGAACAGGTCAGGAATCAATCTTCCAAAACAATCTTGGATTCATATTCACGTTTGATATCTTCTTCAACTTCTTTGACATATTTTCTGCGTTAAATATTTTCTAAAGCAGTGAGAAATGTAGTTAACAATCAACTCTTCTTCCCAGAAACTTTTAGCTTACTTGTGTAACCTCAAATAAAACTTTAATTCTTCAACATTCATCTTCTTGATCAAACTCCATGATGTTTACTTTAAAAGTGCTTAACCCTATTGTAGCAATGCAGCAGGTACAAAAGACACCTTGATGTCAAATTTTTGATATTTTTTTTACCACAGTAAACCAATTCCAGATCTCTTCAACACAATGCAGATTGTGTTAGTTAGTTGGACCTGTTTAAATCCTGAATTAATTGCGAAATGAAGAACAAAATTCTCAGACTTTATACTGCCTCATACAGGGACTGCAAAGAGTGCCTCCTCAGCATCGATCTCTGGATCTATGCCTGCAGGGGCAATAAGGAATTAAAAACAACGTACATACTGCTAAAAGCTATATTATTATATATACCCTACTTGTGTAGTTATAAAACCCTATGACAACCCTATGACAGGAAATCATTGCTCTCATTAAAATTCACTTCACATTCAAGCGGATATCATTCGACTTTATTTTTACTAGGGAAGTTGGTAATGTTAATCTGAGTTTAGCTGCACAGCATGTCAAACAAATTTAAAAGTTTTAATTTTGGGTTGCTTTTATCAGAGGTCGTATCTTACTGTTGCCCCATTACAATTTCAGTAGCCCTGGGCAAGAATGCTGATCTTTTAAGGCAAATGAAACATAAGTATTTTTAGTCCATAGATATGGCAAGACAAGCTCAGTAACAACAGGAAACAGTAAAAATAGACATCTGGGTCAAAATTTTCAGGATCAGCACTAATTTTGCAGATTGGCTGCATTACTGCAAACAAAGATAATTGCCTAACCTGCAACTTTTCAAAATGATTCTGAATGACAGATGCATTTTCCATTTTGGCCATAATCAAGCTTAAGCTTATCTGGCTTTCCCTTATGTTTTTGCTATATTCCAGGTAAAAAACTGAATTGTTATCGATAGATGATGAATGTGTCGGTTTTCCCTGGCAGAGCCGGAGAATGGATTTCAGCCTCTCTTCTTAGAGGCCCCTTCTCCCTTTGCTGGTTGGGTTTCTGGATCTGAATTCTTCCCCTGGCAAGCTGTAGATGTCTGTCTGTTGGGTTTTGATGAGGTTACAACTGGGCCCCCACCTAGGAGGTTGGTATAGTTAACCTCTTAGGTAACTGCACGCAGAGCCCAGCGGATGTCTGCCTTGCAGTTGAGATGTCTTGTAGGTTGGGTCGAGAACATGTAGAATCTGTTCTAGACCATTCCTTCTTGTTGGACCTCCTGAGGTGGTGTGTCGTGGTGATGTGGTTGGTTTTGCATCTGTCTTTTGCTGGGTACCATGTTCCATCGATTTGATTTCCTTTTGGTCCTTTTGGTCTGTGGTGTTAGCTCTAAAAATAAAAAATAAAAAGGTAATAATATAAACAAGGAAATAATAATTTTGTGTGTGTTTTTTGTGATGTTTTTGGGTTAGTAATGAGAATAGAAGAAAGACAGTAGGTTAGAGGCGAGGGCTACTCAGTTATGGATGTATGTAGAATTTGCAGGGAGTGGTCCATTTATCGTATCCTTCAAAGACCCGGATATCCTCAAGGACTAGTAGTCTGAGGACTTTGTTTTTGTGAGCTTTTTTAACCATCTCCCTGTCAGGTGGATGTTTTTGTGTTGAATGGATGGCAGGTTGGCGAATTTGTTTTTGTTTTGGATGGATATGGATGATGGGATGCTGAGTGACGAATGTGTGAAACGGTTTTGGATCCACTCCCAGATCAGAAACATGCAATTGGATGCAACATTTGTTGCCATGTTACCATAATCTAATTGGGAGTGGACGAATGCTTTGTAGGCTGTGATGAGTGGAGTGTGATGGACTGAATTTGTGTGATGGGATGGGGCGGAGTCTGTTGGCTATGTGATTGGCTGTGTTGGCTTGGTTGTTGAAGTGTTGTTTGAAATTGAGGCAGTGGTGGTCAAATGTTATGCCAAGAAATGTGGTGGTTGTGTTGATTGGGATGAGTGATCGAATAGAGTGACTGATGTTTGAGGTGTGTGGTGTTTGCATGTGAATTGCACAAGTGAAGACTTCAAAGGGTTAAGATTGAGCCTCCACTTGATGCACCAGGTGGATAGATGATCTATGGCTGATTGGAGGTGATGGATGTTGGCGTGGATGTGTTTGTGGGTGGACGAAAATGAAATGTTATCAGCAAACTGAGTAGCCTTACAATGGTTCCTTTGACTCCCCTGTGGTACCCTGAAGTTGACAGAGAT
Organism: Bythotiara depressa; assembly: GCA_027564595.1. Lineage (NCBI taxonomy): Eukaryota > Metazoa > Cnidaria > Hydrozoa > Anthoathecata > Bythotiaridae > Bythotiara > Bythotiara depressa. The sequence continues at coordinate 1,901 of JANTOQ010202366.1, read as the reverse complement.
TGGTGGGGCACAATGGTCTTGAACTTCGATGGTCATGGTTCTTTTGTTAAGGAAACTGGAAATCCATCTTAGTAATTTTGATGGGATCTCCATTTGATGTGGTTTATATCTAAGACCATCATGCCATACTCTGTCAAATGCCTTCTCCACATGGAGGAAGATTGATGCAGTTGATCTTCCCCGATTAAACCCTTGAGAGATTTGTTGTGTAAGTAAGAGCTGATCCTGCATTGTTCTGTTACTTCTGAACCCACTTTGGTGTGGGTTTATTCTGCTCTTATCTTCTGCCCACTTGTTTGTTCGTTGTGTGATTATGCGTTCCAGCATTTTGCCAATGCGGGCAGAAGACTAATAGGTCTGTAGTTTGCAGGGTCAGAGTTCATCTTGTTAGGTTTGTGGAGAAGGATTACTGAGGCATTTATCCACAGGGGGGAGAAACCAATGGAGAACGTGAGGTTGTAAATATCCGTGAGAATAGGTGTTAGAGAGGCAGATAGAATTTTGATTAGTCTGTTTGGGATTTTGTCTATCCAGGGCCTATTTTAGCTCAAAATTGAAAAATTATTTTGACATAAAAAGGTCAAAAACATAATGCCAAGAGGGGAGGTCGACAGTGCAGTGCTTTAGGAATTGAAAATTGCCTTGTATATTTGCTCCCTTTTGGATAAGCCAGTGCTTTTTTATCCATGTTTTTCACTTTTCATTTACTTTGTGCTGCATACTGTTATGTGCTCTCGTCGGTGAATTTGGACCTTGCAATTTCAGTATAACAAGAAGTTATGTTTATATTTGCCTTTGCGCCTTTGTTGCAGGCATGCCCTCAGGGGTTAGAATAGGCCCTGCTATCCCTGCAGCCTTTTTTATTTTGAGGTTGCTGGTGGTACTTACAACCTCTTTCTGGGAGATTTCCAGGCTTTGCTCTTGTAATGACTCGGCACCATTTGGTTGTGGTAGTGGTAAGTAAATGTCAGGATTTTCACCAACAAATTCCCTTATGTGATGTTTGTGGTTGGAGTCGAATAAATCTTTGTGCTGGTCATCCTCAATGGTTTCATAGAAAGCCTGTACTTTCTCCTTGGCTGTGTGAGCTGAGGGACATTTTCTCCTGTTTCAAAACAGTTTGTCTTCCCAGGTTTGAGTGGGTAGTTTTTATTTTATTTTATCACTGAAACACCACACTCCCTCCCATACAGCAGTGGAGATACTTAAGCCATCCTCTGTCACAACAGCTATGTCATTTGCCGGGCTCTCAGGACAGCATTGCCAAACTAAAAATTCATAGGTTGGAAATTTTTGTTGGTTTCATTTTGCTTGCACTGTAGAATTTGACTGGATATTTTACTCAGAATTCAAAATGGTAGAACAAAGAAGCAAAAGCAGATCAAAAGCCAATAATTAATATATGAAGAACTTGTTTTCCAAGTGTCTGAACACAATTTTAACACAATTTTAAAATTGTCCATGGGGACCACACAGTGTCACTGACTAAGTTTTCAGGTAAACATTCTCCAACCACTAATCTATGTGCTCCTAGCTTATGAAAAAATACTAAAAGCCCTGCTGCTTCCAGGTGTATGTTTGTCAATAGCATTAATATAATTATTTTTATAACAATATTTTAGATTCATTCCAAAGGATTGAAGATGGGGATATACACTGGTATGTAATTATGTCATCTCTTTGTATGTAATGTATAATAATTTATTTTTTTACATCTTTGTAGTGTATAGTATAGCATGGGAAATCCATGGATATTATTTGTGAAATTTGTATCCAAGAGTGTGGACAATATACAATCATAAGTATCAATTAATTGCCAAATGGAGATTTTGTTTCGTTAAAATTGTTTTACTTAGATTTTTCTTACCATGAACGAAGGTTTCTTAACGTTAACACATGAT
>JANTOQ010202255.1:0-14102 GCA_027564595.1 Bythotiara depressa | reverse complement strand
TGATTGGTTTTCTGTCAACCAACTTGTAGCTAATCCAGAAAAATTTCAAATGATGTTTTTAGGATGTACATCTGATGCGATATCAATAGAACTGTAGGACATATTATTAAGTCTAGTGATACTGTAAAGTTGCTAGGTATAACTATTGATAAGGATCTTTTCTTTCAGTCGCACATTTCTGAGCTTTGTACTAATGCTAGCAGGAAAGTAAAATGCTTATATAGGATCAGAAGATATATAGATGAAAGACAAGCAAAATTAATTTACAATGCATTCATATTACCATCTTTTAGTTACTGTCCGCTTATTTTGATGTTTTGTAACAAAAGCTCATATCTTCGTATCAGCAGCGTTGTGGAATATGTAAGTGATTTTTATTTTTATTATTATTTTTACTTTATTTTATTTTATTTTATTTATTAATTATTATTATTATTATTATTTATTTATTTTCAATTGCAGATTTAAAAATTTAACATGTATATTTTGTTGGTTTAAATTAGTATTTTTTACTATTTCATTTAACCAACGTTAAATAAATAAATATCTATATCTATCTATCTTTAGCTCATTTAAATTACAATCTTATAGAACAGAACGCTTTAAGGCAACTTTCTTCGTGCCAGCAACTGTCAACAGCTTGACACTACTATTCAGAATTCCCCTTCTCTAGTATCCTTTAAGCGGTCTCTATCGTCCTAAAGCAATATATTACGTGCACCATCCTCGTGGACTTAAATTACTAACTAGACTCTTGGTCTCAGTCACCTTCGCGAACATAAATTTCGACATAACCCCAAAAATATTATAAACCCAATCTGCTTATGTGGTATGAATGCCATAAAAAACAAATGAATATTTACTATTGCATTGCCCTAATTACTCCACTCAACGACTTATATTCTTTGACAGTCTCCTTACTAAGAATATTCTTTTCTTGCCATTGAGTAGCTTCTCAATCGTCAACCTTTTTCTGTATGGTAGCGATAGTTATAATTTGAGCTCTAATAACATTAATCATGAGAAATGTTATCACCATTTTTATTCATTGTAAATATTTTGATGAGTTCTTTTTTTTTTCTTTTTTTTTCCTACCTAAATCATGTATATTATAGTACTTATAGAATTTCAGGCAATGATGGTTGCTGGCGATATCACTGTTGTGCCTAGCAGGAATCATTGTCTTTCTTGTTATACCGTGTTTTTGTTGTTTGTCCGTCTGTTAATGTCTTAGCTTAATTTTTATTTTTTTGAAAGTGAGTATAATGCATCTTTGTATCTTTGAATAGTAAATAAATCCATCTCCTTTTTTTTCCTATTTAAGTAGGTAGTAACACCTTACAGACACTCACATACACAACACTGCACCAATAGCTGACGAGGACAATTAATGTATATTGTCAGACTAGTGAAGCACACAACATATAACATATAGTGGGCGTGGCCCCGCGAGCCCGGCGAGGACAGTAGGTCCCTCCGCGTGGAAACGTTGCCCAACGGCTCATCCGTAACCTCTATTCAAGATATAAATTTTTGCTCCGGCCGGGAATCGAATCCGGGGTCCTCTCCTTTACAGAGGCTTCTAGGTGGAGCTTGCCGAGTTTAAATGTTTAAAAATATAATTTAAGCCTTTTCATAGAAATTGATTAGGAATAGGTCCATTTACAGTTGCCGTGTAGTCTGGTTACTTCGTAAGACGTTCCAGCATTGTCATTATCAATCACGACATTTTGGCAATTTCGTAATGTTTTCCTCCTCCACAGAGGCATTTTTAAGAAATGTACCATACAGTTCTCATGAATCCCGAAAAAGTGTCCAGATAAGACCTTAAGGACAAAATCATTGTCACCAAAATATAATTACAGTCAAGGTCCTTCAGTAATGTTATTACATTCACTCTCCTCTACAAAGACTTGATAAATGGTATAGATAAGATATTAAGACATTCTCATCAAAATGTTACTACAGACGATGCCTTTTGCAGTAATTGTGGAGCCTACAATCCTACACAAAATATTTGAGACTTTTGCAGTTTTATATTCCCTCTCTATTCGGAAGAGCGTCCATAAAACAAGAATGGGGATAGGTCTTAATAGGAAACTCATCCGAATTACTCTTGCCAGTGTATTTTAGTCAGAAACAACGCAGCATATTTTTAAATCGTTGATTTTTCCATTTCAAGACCTCTCAAAATCCGATTTTGTCTTATTCTGAGGCAAGCGAGGCAACCCTCCCCCTTGCACCCGTGCTGTATGATCACGGTTGCTTCAGTTTCAAAGTACCAAAGTCTTAAGTCAACTGTCAATCTGAAAAAGTAAACTGAAAAAGTTTGACTAGTAAGTAAGTAATTCTATTTACCACATTAAAATCATAATAAATACAGTTAAAAAGAAACAACAACAAAAAACAACAACAAAATTAATTAATAAATATATAAATCAATAACTAAATCAATAAATAATAAAAATATCCTCATAACTAGTGTAGCAAGGAATACCAAAGGGACAATACTATTTCCATGATATTCCTTATATGTGGATATCAGTAAACAAAAAAGGAGAATTGTGGTTATTAGCTTCATGTTAATAATAAGTATATATGTTATCTTCCTTTTCGTGTAAATCTTAAAAAAAAACATATTTAATGTGATGCTTAAATATATTTGCATTTTTTACTAATTTTAGATCTGAACTTAGGTCATTCCACATTCTTGGTTCAATATATGAAAGTGCCTTGTGCCCAATACCTAATAATCTTGTTGGAAACTAAGAGGAAGACTAAGAGCTTCTTTTTACATATAGATGCTATTTCATTAGTTGTGGAACTCATTTTGATTATTTTGGCGCTTAGGTACTTCATAAAAGGAATTGTCATTAAAATATAATTTCCCACCGCACCGTTCGGATGATATTATGAGATCTTCTCTCCTCGAAACAAGTTTCCCAAAATGAATCTTACGTTACTTGGAAGCATAATTTTAGCAATTTTACAAAGTCATACCCTGATACCAGGTCCCCAATTGATTTATATTACAATTGTTAAAACTACAATGCCACCCCACTAAACTACATGCAATAATAAATATCATATCTGTTTTCCCAGCATGCATGCAAGACAGTACCTATTTAGAAGATTGTGTTTTGTATTGTCTTTATTTCGTGAGGTATTGAAGTAACACTAGACTGAAATAACATGAAATTAAAATGAAAAAAATATATTAACTACTTAATTATTGTTTCACCTAATAATAATAATTGATAAAAAACTTTATACTACAAGTACCTTACGCTAAACGTTGAAACTCAATGCACCCATTCCAGGAACTACTTACAACGTGTTATCAAGCTCTGTAGCTACATCTATTTGAAGTTTGCTCAAAAATTAATTTTAATGTTTATTTACAGTATTGAAGCAGAAGTATACAATTGTAAATTCAATACAAGGTTGTACCACTTTTTCAGGCTGGCTTCCTTGTCCTTGGAGCGTTTAAAATTAAGAAGAATGAACGTAGTTATGAACGTGAAACACGGAAGAGACACGCATTCCACTGTAAATTGTACGATAAACAACGAAGAGTCTTCATTTCTGTATTCTTAAAGGATTTATCACTAGACAAGCTTAAATAAAGGCGTATAATAGGTAAAGGCTAGACCCAGTCCTCTGACAAACTGTGCCAAGAAAGCCCAAAGGTTTAATGATTACGATCATAAGTTAATTAAATGATTTGTAAAAGTATATTAAGACACTATTATGTATTTGGTCATACTCCCAATGCTTGTTGGTTAATAAAAACGCTCGCTATTTTATGGAAAAAAATGTCATTTAGCATGCTCTAATCGAAAAAAATATCCATATGCCGTAACTGTTCAACAGCTGACCGAACTTCGAGTTTTTACCGAAAGCACAATAATGCAGACTTTTATGTAGGCAATTCTTTTTTTTTTAGTTCTTTAAAAGTCTGTGTATAAATGTTGTAGTAACAAAATACTTAGTTTACATCTTTTGCTATTGTTACGATATCGCTGTTTAAAGTTTTTCAGTTTCCTCAAAAATGTATATTTCACTGCGCCATTCCGTACAAGTTCCTAAACTCCTGCGACCCAGCCAGGCTTTAATGTTGAATCGAATAGGTTTTTAGGTTTATTGTTTATTAATATCATTTTTGTTGCGAATATAATAGACACATTATGAATATAATAAACACATTATATTATATTTTATTACACCCTTCTCTGTACTCTGTAGTGCTGTTTTGTACATTTAGACTTTGGTGCAGTCATAAAGTCGATCCGGCTTCTTGATTTAATTGTATCTCTAGGTCGTATTTGACATACCGGATCTTCTTTATTTCAAACACCGACTTACGTTTTCTCAATCTTCAGACGAAATAACGAAATAAGCTTTGTGAACTTGAGCATGATTTTTATCAAAATTAGCAATAACATTCCCTTCGTTGTTGTTCAAGATTTTCCTCCAGTATCAGTTCTACTGGTACTATCCAAGATTTACGAGCGTTTAATGGCCAAACAAGTTTGTTACTACATTGAAACGGAAAATGATTATAAGCCTTCGATGTCAGGGTTCAAAAAATCACACTCAACCACAACGATTCTCTTAAAAATACGTGATAACATTATCAAAGCAATGGAAAGAGGAGAGTTAACTTAACATTTTTTGCAGATTGTTCTAGGGAATTCCGTTTAAAACTATATTGAGTAAACTTCATTCTTGTGGTTTTACAAAATCATCATTACTTTGGACTACATCATATCTTACACAACGTTATCAGTTGGTACAAGTCAACAGAAAATCATACTCACATGGTCTAGTGCAATTTGGTGTACCGCAAAGCTCGGTTTTATGTCCGATTCTTTTTAACATTTACGTTTATGATTTGCAAGATTATGTTTCCTGGAGTGTCTGCCAATACGCAGATGATACGTATTCATACAATCACTGTACACTGAACCAATTAGCCGAAAATGTTTCCCAACCTGAACATCGGCTATCAACTCTGGGAAATTGGTCAATGATCAACAATTTGCTATTTAACGTTGCTAAAACTAAGAGCGTGATTTTATCAACAAAGTGCATCTCCGACACATATAATACAAACGATCCAGATTATAATATTTATATTATATTTATTACAATAACACATTTTTAGATAGAGAACAAGTATGGAAAGTGCTTGGAGAGTTCACTTTGATAGACATTTAAAATGGTCCACATTGACCAGCTACTAAAATCAACGTTCAAAAAGCTTTTTGTTTTAAAAAAAGTTCAAACGTTTTACTCCATATTCATTACGAAAACAACTTGCCAATTCATTGGTTTTAGCAACAATTATTATCAAGAACTATTGTAATGTTCTATTTTATAATGCTCCACAATATGAACTAATTCGTATACAGAAACTAACAAACTATGCAGCTTCATTTGTTACTAGTAGGTATTGTTCCACCAAAGATGTTATAGCAATGGTTACCCATTCAAGAGCGTATCGATTCTAACCTTCTCAAATTGGCTCATAAATCTCTTTATATGGAAATTTTTCTTTCCTAACGTAAAATGATCTTTAACAAACATGGAAAGTCGAGTCGAATTAGTTGTGAAAAAACAAAACTAACTGTCCCGCAATCGGAAAAGACATTCGAAGGTAAATTCGCTCGCCTGTTCAATGACTTTCCGATAAAAATGCGAGAAGAAAAGAGAGATTGCTTTTCAACCAAGTAAGTTATTTAATTGACAAGTCGTTGCCGAAGTATGTACATAGACACTAACGTAATTTTAAATGTGTAATTGTGTAATTCATCTTGCGGGTCGTAGACCCACCAGTGTTTGGTTTAACCTCGGATATTTTAGAGAAAAAAAACTTTTTTGTCGGCTGCCTTAAATTATTGTTTTGTCTACAGCCGGTCATTTTAAAATATCCTTGCTCCCAACTCGTTCAAGACTCCGAGAAGGGTAGAAGTTGACGTTAGCCACTTCTCGGTAATCGTAATTTTATCCATCGGCAATCGTAAAATTATTGACAACAAACAACATAGAAGGGAGCCATAGCCATCACAAGAATTTAGATTTAAAATGAAGAAATTGAGCTTTTTAGCTCCGGTTTAAAAAAATAAATCCGACAGAGCAATAGATCAGCTACGTGGATTGAAAAGATCTAAGCCGTAGCGCAAGAATTGGATGAGATATTTACCGATGTTTACCAGCATCCAAAATAGGGCGTCCACCGCAGTTTTGTTCTTCTTATTTAGCTATTTCTAAGTCGTTAGACTTCAGGATTTTTCTTATTTAGTAGCTTAGACTAGTTAGTTCTGTTGAAACCATTAAGTCAATTTGGTTTGCTAGCTAAAAGAAATCGAGATATTATCCGCAAACTGCCGTTTTACATGTAGCTACCCTGTTAGGGTCAGGTGGATACATTATCTAAAAAAATACTACTGATCTTAAAGCCAAGTTAATGTTTATCAGTTGTAGGAAGGAGTAGCTACTTATCACAGTCGAAGTCCAGTGAAAATAGAGTGATTTTATACCAAGAATAGCTACACTTTGACGAGGTTCGCTAGCTACGCTTTGTCGCAGTCGAAACGCATTTATTTCGCTATGTTATCCTTTTTTATACCACCGCAGACTATTGTAGTAGTAACCTACAGAAAGATAGCGTTTTTGAAGCGTTTAGCTAGCTACATCTTCTATCGCCATTTTTTACCCCCTGGTGAGCTATCTTTATCCTGTTTAAATACCACAAGACCCTTTGTAACACGTAGTAGAATGTTCTCCTAGCTCCCTGGTTAATTTGGTGTAAATTGTAAGTACCTCTACCTAAGTACCTCTAACATAGCGATTTTGAAGTAAAACCTAGCTAAACACTGTCACCCTTTATCTTGATGTATTTAGCTAGCTATGTTTACCCCCAGTAAATATTGCAAGAGCACTTTTGTTATAGTGAGTAGAAGGACCCTCCCAGCATCCTGAAAATTTGAATCATTTACAGCTAGCTAAGTACCTCTAACATAGTGTTTTTGATGGGCGTAGCTTGATACTTTTTTTTTATTATTGTTCTTCTAAATTATGAATTTTTGCCACTGTATTTTTTAGTAGAGCTACATTGGTAGTTAGTACTTATAGCGTAGATGTAGAAAAAAAATGTTCGCAAACTTTAAAAATATTTTTGAAACTTGTATTAAGCGACGAAACTTTGAAAATTTATCAAGAAATGTTGACATTTTAGCCGAAACACCCTTTTTGCTTAAACGTTTGTCATTATTTTTCCACGACTGTGTGCAAAGCATATATTTCCATCTTTCGCACATAGTGTCAATGTGTACGTAAAATTTCTAACCATTTAGAGCGACTTAACTGCCTAAAAATAGGAAATAGCATGCGATTTGTTGACGTTTAAGCTGTAATTTCCTTATCGCATAAACCTTTGTAATTTTAAGCTACAACTGTGTTCAAACTTTATTTTTCTTAGCCTGCGAGTTAGTAACTATGTGTACGTGTCTTTTAAAAATATTTAAGAGTCAGCCGACTAGTGTTTTAGTACTGATTTTTAGGGAAAAGCTAGCTACCATATTCGCTATTGTTTTTTAAACCTTTTGGCTTAAATACTGACTTTTTCGCACAGTAATTTTGTTTTATAACTACACTCTACTATTGTAGAGTTGTTGAAAAACTGAAAACTGAAATTGTATCCCCGAAACGTTGCTTACGTGTTACTTATATTGTCACTGTTGACACTTGCTGTATGCACATGAAAATCCAGCCACAGTGAACTTTTGGCAGAAATGATACCCCACATTTGAGTAGATAGCACGAGCACTTCCGATGTGCTCGGGGGACCAGAAATGCCTTGCATGTATGGCTTATCTATTATTACATTTTGTTATTATTAATTGTAACAAATGGCCTTTTCCAAGTAATTATCCTATAAATGAAAAGCCTGAAATTATTTTGTGAATTCTCGGATACAACGCAGATCTAACTTTCCCAAAAAACCCACTTATTGTCCTGTAATTGGCCCAAAACAAGTCCAAATACCCCAAAATAGGTCATATTCTAAATAGCCCAAATCCAGTACTTAATTGACTTAGTAATTCCCAAAAGTTACAAAAATGACAAGTCTGAGCAGTAAACGTCTCAAAACAGTCACAAAAACCACAAAAAAGTTCAATAAAATCCCGTAAATTGACCCACAAGCGTTGTTAATGGTTTTGGCGTATTCGGCGAAAAGCTTTTTTGTGCTTTTTTTAAAAACAGCGCGTAATGGTCAGAATTTTGGGAATAAAACAATTATTTTTAGGGTTAACAATTTGGCCTACCAGGCCCTAAATATGCGCTAAACAATTCCGCTAACTTGCGTAATCACAAAAGTAATGATTCTAGTTATAGGGAAATTTGTCCTTTTGTCAAAATTTAGCGTTACGCAAATATAGCGCAAAATACACATACAAATTTTCTCTAAGTTACCCTTAGAGAGTGTTGTCTTTTAACGCTCACTCCGTGTCGGTTTTAGCAACAAAACTAGCTTTTTCTGACTTTTTCTAACCTTTAGATAATTTTGCTCGGCCGTAAACCAGTTTTTTACGCAAATTGACACCTCGGGTAATATTTATTGGGCTTTTTAGAGCTAAAAAAGGCTTGAAATTAGGTTTAGCATGATTGCGCAAAACCAACACTAAATTACGCTAAAAAGATACGGTTTTTTGATAAATTTCACATAAGGCATATTGGCAGTTTTCCACGACAAATTTTGGGTTGTTCCAGAGTTTCTTGCGTTTCAACTCCAGTTTGTTAGTAATAAAGGTTAATTCGTGTCAAAAATGGTTGTCTTGGTTACAATGATTCTAGGTAAAATGGCGGACAAGGAAAAAGTACACCATACCCAACCTCGTATCTAGGACCTCGTTCTCTTTTTGATATCGGAGGACGATATCAAATATTCTGCCATCAGTTATTGAAAAGGAAAAAGGATCTGGGAACGAGGTTGTTCATGCCCGGGGCATCATATCTCAAGAATGACAAGTACTTAAACAACCAATTTTGGTTAATCTACTAACCTATTGACTTGTCATTTGAAGTAAGATTATTGTTGTTGGAAAACATTTATCAATGTAGAAGAATTTAGAAAAGGCGCTTAATCGTGACTAGTTAATGAAATGAGGTGCAAAAATATTTTTGCTTGAACCTTAGAAAGGCAACTTCAGTTGATACAGGTTTATAATTTGGCCTCCGTCTGTAAAAGTTGACCCCGCCTAGCTGATAAGCTATAACTCATTCTTTTGTTTACTTCTTGTTATGAAAGAGCATTGGACTAAATATAAAGACCAAAAACAACTAACAGTCACAATCTTAAAAGCGCGAGATGTTAAAGACTTTTTTAAAGGTCTTTTTTGTTTTATTTTATATGGGACGAAGAGCCATTGTATATATGGATATGCCCTGAAATGCTATTATTAGTATTATTCAACATAGTCACCTAAAAAAATGACTATTACATCCAATTGATAAATCACCTACAAATGCCTATTACAGTCAGTTTAATTTTCCCGAAATGACTATTAAAGTCATTTTTCAAGTCATGAATTTGAATTATAAAAGTCAGGGTTACGGCAATTTTTTTATTATTATTATTTACGGAAATATGCCCTAACCCGGACCCTGACCTTATCTAGATAATGAGTTATATATAAAGGTATCGCTTAAATTTAAATTTCATTTAAATTTAAATTTTAAAAGTTACATTTAAAAAATGTAAAATTAAAAAAAAAAGTCATTTTTTGTGCGCCACAAGCATCACGAAAGCGATACCTGTATATATAACTTTTAATTGTTGTAATTGTTGATTTCCGCCCCTGCGCCAGGGCGGAATCTTTAAAATGAGAAGCGCGGGTGTTTCGTCGAGAAACTTTAGCCTTGGGACACGGTGCTTTCCAATGGACTTCGATCGGTAAATGATCAGGCTAATGCAGCGTAGAAAAATCTGATTGGTTTGCTTTGAGGTACTTTTTCGGAAAGCAATTCGGTTGGCTTGATTAACGTTATCATTATTGAAGCCATGAAGTCACACTTAAAGAGGTGATATTCATTTCGCTATGTTATCATTTTTTATATTAGTGCAGACAGTTGTAGTAGTGAGAGCAACATGTGAGCTAGCTCCCTGGAAAGTTTCGTTATCATTTGGAGCTAGCTAACTTATAAAAAATAGCATTTTCGAAGCGTTTAGCTAGCTATATCCTCCATCGTCATTTTTTACCCCGTGATGAGCTATCTTTTCTCTTCTTAAATACCATGAAACACTTTGTAACAAGTAGTAGAGTGTTCCCCCATATCTCCCTGGTTAGTTTGATATAATTTGGAGCTGGCTAAGTACCTCAAACATAGCGTTTTTGAAGTAAAACCTAGCTAAGCACTATCACCATTTATTTCTAAGTTTTAGCTATCTTTACCTCGTGTAAATGTTGTGAGAGCATTTGTTATAGTGAGTGGAAGGTCCCTCTCCGAGTTCCCTGGTTAATGTTGGATAATTTGGAGCTAGCTAAGTACCTCAAAGTGAGTGTTTATGAAGTGAAGCTAGCTACTTGTGTTGTTTTTTCTTTGTTCTTCTAAATTATGACTTTCTGCTACTGTAATATTTTAGTAGAGCTACCCTAGCAGTTATGGCGTACATGTAGAAAAAATTTGTTCGCAAACATTGAAATTATTTTTGAGACTTGTATAACACGACGAAACTTTGAAAATTTATCAAGAAATGTTGACATTTTACCCGAAACACCCTTTTTGTTTAAACTTTAGTATTTTTTTCCCACGACTGTGTTCGAAGCATACTTTTGTATCTTTCACATATAGTATCAATGTGTACGTGTAATATCTAACCATTTAGAGCTAGATAAATACCAAAAAAGAGAGGGGAAAAGTATGCGAAATGTTGACATTTTAGCTGTAATTCACTTATCGCATAAACATTTCTATTTTTAAGCTACGCCTGTGTTCAAACTAAACTATTCATAGCCTGTGACTAAGTAACTATGTATACGCGAGTTTTAAAAATATTTAGAGCTAGCACACTAGTGTTTTGGTACTGTTTTTTAGGGAAAAGCTATTGACTTTTTCTCATAGTAATTTTGTTTTATATATAACTACAGTAGCTAGCTCATACTATTTTAGAGATGCAGAAAATGTTTTGTTTTGTTTTGTTTTTGGTATTTTAGCCCGAAACGTTGTTTACGTGTTGCATATATTGTACCTATATTACTGTTCACACTTGCTGTATGTACTTACACTTGTGAATATTGACATGAAAACCCGGCTACAATGAGCTTCTGGAAGAAGTGATACCCCACCTTTGAGTGTATAGTACGAGCAATTCCTGACATGCTCGGGGGATCGGAAATGCCTTGCATGTACGGCTTACCTATTATTACCTTATGTTATTATTATGTACAATAAATGGCCTTTTACAAGTAAATATGATATAATTGCAAAGTGTGTAATTTTTTGAGAATTCACGGGTACAAGAAATTTTTGCAGCTCTAACTTTTCCAAAACCCCACTTATTGGACTCTAATAGACTCTAAACAAAGACTTGCGGATAACAGGTCAATAGGCTGTTCTTGTTCGTTTAGAATTTGTTTCATAATTCAAATTACTGTCAGATTGTTATCAGAACTACACTGTTGTTTAAATAGATATTGTGAAAGTTTTTTTGTGGCTCAGTTATTCTTATAAATTTGAGGACATTTTGCTTAAGGTATGCCCAATTTTAAGGACAATCTGTGCCTGCTATAATATACATGCTTATAAACGTTATGTCTATAAAAAACAGTGTTGTGGGCATGTCGGTTCAGTATGTGTACTATTCGACATTTCATTACTTAGCAATGAACAGGGACTAAACCAGCATGCTGATCTTCCGCAGTGGTTACCACTGGGTCTAGTTTATAACATTTTTTACCGTTCTAGGATATATTGGAAGCAAAACGTGTAAGTATAATCCCTGTGTACATTAACGTTATTCTTTAATACATATTTTTACTAAATTGGTTATAAAAGCCTTCTCTTTGTTTTATTCCCTAGTTAGTGTGATTGCGGAAATCTTCAAGCCGATGGGCTTACAGTTAATTATAAAATGATTATAACAGTCATTTCGCGAAAAATAAAATGACTATAATAGTTATTTGTAAGCGATTTACCAATTGGATATAATAGTCATTTTTTTTAGGTGACTATGTTGTATTATTATTATCTTTCTAAAAATTGTGGTGATCATTTTTCAGATCAGCTACAGATGTTAGAAGCCTCTTGTTACGTATATACCACCACATAAGTCTAGAGAGCAATCCATCTTCAAGCGAGGAGCGCTCCTTAAAAGGCGTAACATTTCAAACTTATATGCGTTGACTCCAGCATCAAACCGTCAAGCAACTCCACAAAAATATTTTTCATACGCACGTTTTTCATATTCTTTCCAAACTCGAATGGAAAAACATAAGTATTACTTTAGAAGATATATTTTTTGTCTTCGTACGAAACGTTAAATATAATAATTTTACATATTTTAATCGCGTTCACGTAAACAAAATATACTGCAATAAACCTTCATTCCAGTTTGGCAAGAATATGAACATCGTGCGTATGAAAGATATCTCAGCGGAAAAAGTTACTTGTGGATCCGTAGTGTAGTGGTTACCGTTGGCGCCTTTGACGGAGCGACCCCGGGTTCGATTCCCGGCTTGAGCAAAAATTTATATCTTGTATAGAGGTTTACGGATGAGACTTTGGACAACGTTTCCACGTGGAAGGACCTACTGTCCTCGCGGGGCCACGCCCACTATATGTTATATGTTGTGTGCGCCACTATTCTGACAATATATATTAATTATCCTCGTCAGCTAGTGGTGCAGTGTTGTGTGTGTCTGTAAGATGTTAATATCTAACTTGAGATTTTAATTTTTATTATACACGTTGTTTAAGCTGGCATAATAAATATTTCTCTTTAGGAAACAAAATTATTTTCTAAATCAATATTTTCTGGGACGCTTAAAAGGGATTTCGTTTAGAAGGACTTGATACTCGTCGTACAATAAAGTTTCTAACTTTTTCCTTAAGTTTGATACTTGTGTTAATAAATGAACAAATAAATAAAATGCTAAACTATTGCTTCGCTACCAACGAAACATCACAAACAATGCGTCCTGTAGTTTCATAAGTTTGAATAAAATTTAATGTAAACGAGAAAACGTTAGTTTCTTCGTCATTTTGTGGGATATGGCCTTTCTTTTATCGTGTCTCCGTCGTTGTAGCTTGGTATATATACCACCAGTTCCGGATGGCATTATTTCCTCACTTCCAGAACGTTCTTTCAATTTTGTTTCATCGCCAGTTTTAGGCTTCTTTATTATTCTGTCAGAAATCATCAGGCTTCCTGAGAACAAAACCTCAATGGATGTAACATCCGATAAATCCAAATCGGGATTACTTTCTTTCGGCATCGAGATCGTCCATGTGGAGAAGGGAGTCGGCAAATTGAATATTTTTGAAAAGCTACCATGGACATCAGCTTTAATTTCATATTTCCTGCTCGTTGTTTCGTATCGAAATATGCGCTTCCATTTTTCTCCAGTGAAAACAAAAACTTCATCCCCTAGCCGGTCTTCCACGACTCCTTCATTTTCGATGCTCACTTCCAAGAATCTTGAAGATGATCTAGCTCCGTTTATGAATACTTTAATTTCATCAACACGAACTCTATCAAAACGTTTGAACAATTCGTCTTCTAAGGAGATGCTGATTGAAGTCGCTTGGTTTCGTTGTAATTGTCTCACATTAGATGATATACAGTCCAAGTATTTAGTCTGAAACTTTGTTGCCAGCCTCCCACTGTGACTTTCTGAAGTATTCGTACCTGAGTGATCTCGTCTGCTATAAGTACTTGCTGCAATACTTTGTTTCTTTACCACGCTTATACCTAGCCGTTGAGATAAATCGGTTATTTTGGCTTTAGCTGCGTTTTTGCATGCTTCACTACCCAATGCATCTCCAGTACATTCAGTTCCAGATAACGTTGAATCAAACTCATCCACGAGAACTGCACA
>JANTOQ010202144.1:0-10620 GCA_027564595.1 Bythotiara depressa | reverse complement strand
GCTTATCACCCAAATTAACAGGGAGTTGTGTCTTGCTTATCACCCAAATTAACAGGGAGTTGTGTCTTGCTTATCACCCAAATTAACAAAGTGTTGATATTGTTATTATTTTTTTAATCCATCGGCATATGGAAATGGAAACAAATAATTTGTCTTTATATCTCAGGAAAATCCTGTGTATGTAAAAGGAAAAAGGAAGTCTGACCGACTTGTTCTTTTGCATACATGATATACGTTCCCACTCCTGGAGCAATTCATTTAATGATATTGATATATTTAAGAAAAGCAATATGGGTCTGGATGTAGGGAAATGTACTATTAAAAAAATTCAAGCCATAAATTATAACCACAAATATTATTTCCATGCTTCATAACTTCACTAATTTCTGTTTTGTCATCATGTTTCAATAACTCAATAATACAATTATTTAGAAAGCATAGTGTAATAAATTGTCTACCCAAGACAGTGTCTTTGCTCATTCAAGCCATAATGCTAAATGGCCATAGTTTTGAATTGCATAACGTCTTTAAATTCCTTTTAGTAGGAACTCTCTCCTTAGGGTTTCATTCCACCTCGATCCACCTTTAGGAGATTTGGTTTTTCAATTCACTTTTGTTTCATATGTCTTGGAAAGATTATTAATGAAAATGAACAGAATAACCAAAAGATAACTCATTTTGTGAAACCTAAGAAGAATATGATATTATGTACCTATATATTAAACTACACATTCCAGTAGTTGTCATCATACAGACATCTTACAACATTCTTTATGATTAGCTTCTGGGTACTATATTTATTACCAAATTGTATGCCTGAACCAATATATTTTTAATAAAGTTAAATACATTATTCTTTATATTATAGGAAGGTAAACAGAATGATTAACATATGCATGTGTCGTTTTGTTTGGAACATGTTGTTTTCCCTAAATGCATCTAGTTCATAATATTTACAGTAATGCACAGTGTGTCAGAATTTCCAAAATAATTTTTGTGTGGACATAGATGAGCGAGAGCATTGAGTATTTCAACAATAGAATCTGATTCTTTATCATATCTTGTAGGTCAGTTCAACTTGCAGATTTCTGCTATGGACAAGATTGGAACAATTAAGATTTCATATCCTTTTGTGGTAGAAGGAGGTATATATTCTTCATTCGTATTTTCTTTCTTCTTTTTCCAAAGATTTTATTTATTTTTGTAAATGGGCTATTCCATCGAGACGGACAGACTTGGAAGAAATCGGATGGTGGAAGGTCCCACATAAAAAACATGCTCTAGGAAATCGGAAGAGTGAAGATCGTTTTTAAAAAACTAGTTCTAGGAAATCGGAAGGTTGAAGGAATATGAAAAAAAAAGAAGCTCAGGAAATCAGAGGGTCGAATGTTTATGATACTTGACTACATGATAAAAATCAAAGTTGTACATCGTACGTGCCTTTCATATGTGACTGTCTATAACCAGCCTTCTTGAATTTCGTCGTGGTTTTTGTAACAAAAGAATAGTGGGAAAAAACCACGAAAATGCAAGTGTGGTTTTTTATTGTGGTTTTAATAGCATTGTCTTGAAAGCAATGAAGGTAGAATCACGAACATAAATTCCACGATCGTGGTTCGTGGTATATGATAAAAATCCACGATTTTCTGTATTGTTTTAAGCTACTAATGATATAATGTAATTCCTTGGAAAATCTTTAGTTTAGAAGAATATAAATCCATTTTGCATTAAACTCTGATCATTTTCTAAGGCTAGAGAATTGGAAAATCGGCTGTGAAGAAGCATTCACGATCGTTTTCTAAGGCTAGAAAATCAGAAAATCGGCTGTGAAAAAGCATTCATAATAGTTTTCTAAGGCTATGATATCAGAATATCTGCCATTAAAAAGCATTCATGATTGTTTTCTAAGGTTGGAAAACCGGAGATCGGTCGTGAAAAGGCATTCCTGATCGTTTTCTACGGCTGAAAAATTGGGAAATTGGCCGTGAAAAGGCATTCATGATCGTTTTCTATGGCTAGAGAATCAGAAAATCGACCGTGAAAAGGCATTCCTGATCGTTTTCTAAGGCTAGAGCATCGGAAAATCGGCCATGAAAAAAGCATTCGTAATAGTTTTCTAAGGCTGGAAATCAGAATATCGGCCTTTAAAA
Organism: Bythotiara depressa; assembly: GCA_027564595.1. NCBI lineage: Eukaryota > Metazoa > Cnidaria > Hydrozoa > Anthoathecata > Bythotiaridae > Bythotiara > Bythotiara depressa. The sequence goes on along the minus strand of JANTOQ010202144.1, from coordinate 8,470 downwards.
AGCATTTGTGATTGTTTTCTAAGGCTGGAAAACCGGAGATCGACCATGAAAAGGCATTCCTGAACGTTTTCTAAGGCTAGAGAATCAGAAAATCAGCCATGAAGAAGTATTCCTGATCATTCTCTATGGCAGAAAAATCAGGAAATCGGCCATGCAAAAGCATTCATGATCGTTTTCTAAGGTTAGAAATTTGGAAAATCGGCCGTGAAAAAGCATTCACAATAGTTTCCTAAGGCTGGGAAATTGGAATATTGGCTGTTAAAAAGCATTCCTGTCTGTTTTCTACAGCTGGAAAATTTACGATCAGCCATGAAAAGGCATTCCTGATCGTTTTCTAAGGATAGAGAATTGGAAAATCGGCCAGGAAGCATTTATAATAGTTTTCTATTAACTATGATCTACGTTTAAGAGGCTTAGAAATGGAACTAGCGGTCGTAGCTCGTTGTTTAATCTAGGTTTTTGAGGCTTAAGAATGGAACCAGCAGCCATACACCGTTGTTAATCTAGGTTATAGAGTATTAAAAATGGAACAAGTGTTTTAGAACTTTAAAAATCAGACGGGGTCAGATCTTTGTTTAATCTAGGTTTTAGTGCTTTAAGTATTGGATGGGCATCATAGATCATTGCTTAACCTACGTTTTAGATGCTTAGAAATCGAACTAGTGGTCATAGATCGTTGCTTGATCTACGTTCTTGAGGCTTAAAAATGAAACTAGCGATCGCAGATCGTCATTTAATCTAGCTTTTAGAAGCTTAAACATGGAACGAGTGGCCATAGATCCTTGTTTAATCTAGGTTTTAGAGCCTTACATATCGGATAGGTGTCATGGATCATCACTTAATCTACGTTTTAGAGGTTTAGAAATCGAACTAGCAGTCATAGAGCGTTGATTAATCTACATTCTAGAGGCTTAAACATGGAACAAACGACCATAGATTGTCATTTAATCTAGGTTTTATAGGCTTAGAAATGAAACAAGTGGTTGTGGATCATTGTTTTATCTAGGTTTTAGAGGCTTCTTCATTGGAAATCTGAAGGTGGAAGGTCTGTAAAGAACAATCACAAAAATATGGATCTAGCAAGAAATCTGAAGGTCGATAGTAATAGAAGGCTGGAGGAAATCGTAAGGTTAAAGGTTCCTCGACACTAAGTCCGTCCGTCACGATGGGTCCCTTACTTTCTGGAATAGTCCAATGACTAAAAGAAACCACATCCACTTGTTTTAAATGTGACTTCACAAACAGTCATAAATTTGTGTTTCCTCACACAAACATTTTCTCGTAGTAAGAAAAAAATAGTTGAACTTTGTTTTTCTTTTGTCTGCCATAACACTGTGGTATGTATTTCTGTATATAGTGCATTCATGTGGTAGAAATATTTTTCCAGTCCAGGTCTTCATCATTAGGATTACCTAATGTTATTACAAAGCATTTACAAAGCTTGATGAAATAAATGGTAAAATTGGTTGTTTTAATGAAAAAAAGTTTATTGTTGACTTTGAATGTAGCAGTAAAAGTTGTTTTTTTATGCATAGTATTAAGTCTCTAAGTACCGAGACTTCATTACCTACAAGGTTTATCTTAAATATAGCAATAATAAATATAGTATAACTTAACTCACTCAACCAGACAAAAAACAACTCTCAAGAGATATGTTAACCCTAACTACTTCACCATTGGATGGACCAAACAGGTTTATTTTACAGTGAAAGTTGTATCTGAATTAAATTCCTAAAGACCACCTTTAAATTTCCTCCAAACCAACTGTTTTTAAAATGTTAATGTTTTGGACTCTAATCCACTAAATATGTGAAATCAACTCGGATTTAGAAGGAAATTTGTAAACTAAACATTTTCGTATCTCATTTCTATCTTTTGAATTAGGAGTTTACATCAATGTTTGATGTTCAATAATAAAAAGTTAATTGTTTTGTTTTGGTGATTTTCCATTGTTAATATATATTATTAATTGTTAGTAATATATATTATATTAATATACACTTGAATTTAATAAACTCTAAATGTCCAAGAAATTTAAGTTTGTTATAACAAGTGTGAATTAAACGTAGAACAATTAATACTTTATTTCTTTCTTTCTTTATTTATCTATCTATTCCATAATTTATCGGTGATATATATTTTCATTTTCTCTAGAAATGACCACACCACCACCGACAACTTCCACAACACCGCCGCAGACAACTTCCACAACAGAACCACTGACAACCTCCAAAAAACAACTACTGACCACCTCCACAACACCACTAACAACAGTGTCCACCACGTCCACAGCAAGCCCTACAATAAAAGTACCAAATTGGCAGGTCAGAGCAAACATTAACCTTATAGTCATGTGGTAACCTATTATAGTAACCTATTATAGTCATGCACAATGTCTGCCTTTAAGTTGCACAGTCCATTTTATGTTACATCTAGTATATTTGGATGTTGCTACACAATACCTGCTATTAAAAATATGATGTCTATTCTAGTTAGTAACCCTGAGAAGTAAGCTTCATTACCATGGAAGTTAATACTTTGAAAGATTGGAGGAGAATGTTCAAATGTTTTATTTATTATTGTTCTAAAAAGGTCTTCTCTCTTTTTTGGCATATTTTATTTTAATAATTTCTTAAAGAATAACTCCTGTGAAGAAGTCTTTCATTTTAAAAAACTACTGCTATGGTGGCATTCTTTACTCATCTTTGCATTCTTATTATGAAAAGTCTAATGTCATTGTAAATGAACAAACAAACAAAATTTCAGATCAACTTTTTTGTTTTGTACAATGTTATTACAGTATTGTTTGTTTAATTATAAGGTTTACTTTTTTTAGGTATCCCTATCCAACAGTACTGCTGTAGCAGGTGATTGCAATGCACAAACCAATGAATGTGAAATTATTTTAAATATTGTATCTACTGAGAAGCCACATTGTGACATCATTTACAATGGCTCTTTTGTATTTTTGTTTGACTGCTCCACAGAAGCCAGCCATTTGTGTGGCAACATAACTACAGATGTTTATTTTTCCATTGTGTTTGCTGAAGAAGGTGATAATATAACCATCCATTGTTCAGATAGTACCCCTCAAAACTTCATGAAATACCTTTTCATTAACCCAAGTAGCTTGAATAAGAGCTATGCAGAAGTAAGTATCACAGCCTACAAGGATGCAATTATTTCATTTCACTTTAACCCATACATGAATGTTGATTTCTTTTCTGTCACAATTACATGTTATAATGTGAATGGTAAACATCTTGATGGAAATTCAGTGCCTGTTGTTTATACAATACAACTTAATACAACAACATCTATGACTGTAAAACCAGATGCTGTTAATTATGAGACAGGAGACTGTAACCAAGTTTCATTTTTGTTCTGGAACAATGAAACATTCACAAGGATTTCCAAATATCTTACATTTGCTGTAGTTGAAGCTAACACAACAAAAAAGTTCTATTTGAATACAAATAACAAAACACCACTACCATACTTTGACTCATTGTTTAAAGTGCTTCTGACTTCCCAACACATTCCACTTGCAAACACCATATATTTGTACTCCTGGCAGCTAGGTGCAGCTAAAGTAGAAACTGGAACACCACTCTTGAGTTACAAATTTCCATTAGTTGATGACTGTTATAATATCATTGTTACTACCTGCAGTGAAATATCATTTCCTTTCATAAGTTCCACCCAATTTTGTATGCATCTTGGCATTAATGTGACACTGGAAGTGGATGCAGGACAGCAGCTACACACAGCTTCAATACTGACATTTAATATGATTACTCTTGGTACTAATAGTTGTTTTTTCCTTGATCTAAATAATCCACTGTTTTCAAAACAATATGGTTTTTACAACAATACAAATGACTTGCGAATTCATCAACAAGAGTGTCAAAACAAAGGTATCAAACGACTTAATGTGGAACCCAATTATGAGTGGACAGCCCTGCAGTCCATTTCAACATCTTCAAACGTACATCATGTGAATACTACATATAATATGTCAGGGAAATATTACCCCATCTTTCTGGCAACAAACATAGTACATTACCAAAAAATTGAAAGCACAATATATGTTGCAGACATTATATGTGAAGTTCCAAAGGTGAAAGTGTTAGGTGAGTCTTTTACCAATTTCTGCAGGAAAAAGAAAAGCTTGAGAATAATGAGAGCACTTGTTGTAAATAGTAACCTCATTTCATATGAAAATGTTTGGTTGTTATAATTTTAGAAGTATTAGAATACTTGACATCATTATGTTTATGTTATGCCACACCCAATATTTTACGTACATGAATATGAAATCTCTGTTGACCACCTCCTCCCCCCTCCTCCCCCCCTGTGTGTTGCATGATGTTTTTACTCTAGTATGATAACACGTATATATATTTTTTATATTTCCTTATTACATCGTTTTGGTTATAGGGCTTGGAGTGAGCGAGGAGTTTCCAATAAAAGTTCATCGCCATGAGTCTCTTTTTGTTGAATCAGTCAAGGAAAAAATAAATTGCAAAACTGATGCCGTTAGTACTACTTCTTGGAAAATTAATTATGGCAGTCTGTTTAATCAAGAATTTGTAACTGAGAAGTTAGAAACACAACATGTAACAAATTTAGATATCAAGAGCAATGTTCTTCCATACAACATGTATAAAATTTGTGTTAAAATTGAAATGAAAGCTGATACTGAGTTTGAGGCTTCTAATTGTGGTTACGTAGAGGTTGTACCAACCCAACTTAGAATTGTTTTGGATGGAGGTGTGGCGGTTGTTAGAGCAATGGCATATGATGTAAGTTATTTATTTATTCATTATTTATTTACACATAATCCTTGCATTGCTGTGGAGCAATGTGGGTGCAATGGGCTGTAGTTGCGGCCTGGTGTTTTGTCCATTCTCCCGTTTTATAGCGCCTGTCAGCATGTATAATCTTGGAATTGGTGAGATCTCATTTTGGTAGTGTGAGTATACTGCAAAGTGTCGGAGGGCTGATAAATGTGTTTTTGCTGTTTATTGACAAAAAGTATTCTTTCAGAAGTATATTCGTTTACTCAGTTGATAGTGAGTGACCATATCAACTATTTGTACCAGTTCAATGGGCTCCTCAAGTAAGTCCATCATCTGATATATTATTTCTAAGTTTCTCCATTGTATTTGCTATGTACCAGTTGCTGTGAAAGTAAATTTAGATTAGCATAAAAATAATACTTCAATCTTTAAATTTTCTAATTTTTGTTGGCATACCAGGGGAAACTTAAACCAGTTTGTCAATTCAAGTTGGGACGAAAGCCAACAAGACCAGTCCAGGTGACCTTGCCCTTATTGGCTTTTATGAAAACATATGAACTATACCAAATGGACTAATTTGTTTGTTTTTTCAAGAAAAAAGTTAATACAATATCTAAGTAACTAAAATAATTGTCACAAATGTCGAACAGATATTAGGCAAACCTATTTCAAATTTTGACTGTCCTCTTAAAAGGCATATTTATAGGTTTAAAACATAAATATAAAAAACAAACAGAAAAAATAAAAGAATAATTTATGTTTTGGTAGAAAAACATTAATTAAGATTATCATTCATTGGTCACACATTAAAAGTAAGCTGACATAAATAAAAATGTTTTACAATTTGCTATGAGAAAGTCTCCTAAGCAGGAGCAGATGCAGATACAGAAAACATTAACAGCTGGGGATCTTCAGGTGGATGTGGCGTGAATCCCCTAGATATTTTTGGATTTTTTGCTTATAGTGGTACCCAAAGCACACCTTCTAGCTCATAGAAGTAATATGGAACAAAAAAATATGAGCATCAGTAAAAACAATACTATGCTATGTTGAATATTTTGAACCTGTCTTTTTCTGAGCATTCAAACCTACCTCATACCCAGGGTCATCTATTCCTTTTCACCAGCAATTTTAGCAAAAGATAAAATATGGCCCTGCATGAAGGTTTCATTTAAATAGCCCTAATCATTCCTTTCCTTATGACAAAATGTAAAGAGATTGCGACTTGTGCTCCCCATTTAAATCTTTGAGACTACAGTGCCAACCATGGTTTGAATAGTCAACAATTATCTTGTCTTCGACCATCTTTTATGATTAAATCTCTTTAAAGTGAAGTGGATGTAGTAAGGCACAAGCACAATTGTCTGCCCTTTGTAGGTTGGAAAAATATTTTGTCTACAGTAAGAACAGGACTGGTACATTAGAATCAAAATGATACCAGGGATACTAGATCAATTGCATGAGCACCAGACATAGTACCAATGAAAAATCACCCGAGGCATCATGCTTAGAATCAATAGGTAAACCCAGAGCACTAGACACAGAGTAGTAGGTAAATAACCAATAAGAAAAGACAGGGAACTAGACACAATGCCAGAAACAGACCCAAAGTGCTTGGCTTGGATCCATGGTAGTACGAATATGCCTAGCACTAAGTATTAAACCATCACGAACATACAAAAGGCACCAGGTATAGAACCAACCAAGTACTCACACATTGTTGTAATATTTGTTTTTAAGAGATTAAGAAAAACGTTCACAAAAAGGTCACATACAAATACATATTAAAAAAATGAACGTAGCTATTTCTGAAATGTTTTTTAAATACATAATTTGTTGCTACTTCATCACAGCTGCGTGTATGAAAATTGAAACAACCAATCAGTGTTGTAAAGTACTTGAAGGAACTAAATAAAATTATGTTCAATTTGTATATTATGTTACAAAATTTATATCTTCATTTTTCTCAAATGTATAATGTATCACAATGAAGTGAGCATGGAAATTCCTGCTGTATCTACTATTACAGCACGATTTTTAACCAAGTAAATAGATGTCTTTCATAAAGAGTGCTATCACTTGTCATCAATATTTGTCCATCGATTTTTTCCTTCCTGGGAAGGAATTTCTGGCAGAAATGGATTAGTCTAAAAACCCATTTGAGCTACCTCATGGGGTAATCTAAAGTCAAGATAAATTGTACAAGATTGAAAATAATCAAGTATAAAGAAATAAGAACAGAAGTATTTATCACATTCAAAAAGCATTACAAACACCACAATTACAATAAATAATTTGATCTAATCCAGTCACTGTCACATCTGATATTTATGGTGCCATTTTGAATCAGTGACAGTATGAGCTAAACTGTGTGCATACATTTTCGAGATAATGAGTTATCGTGGTTCACCAACTATCTGTTTCAAAGAAGACAGTTTCTTTAAATTAATGTAAATAGAACATCCGATAATCCCATATTTACTGATTTAAATCAAGGTTCATATTAGGACCACTTTCATTTCTTGTGTTTTTTAATGACCTTACTGATTGTTTAAAGTATTCGAAAATTATAAAGTATACAGACGATACTGTTATTTGTATTTATTTCACACATACAAACATTCATGAAATTGAAAGATGTCTAAATGAAGAATTTGTTTATATTGCAAAATTGTTTGATGATAATGAATCGATTATCAAATCTCAAGAAAGGTAAAACAGAGTCACTTTTATTGGGGACTGCAAAACATTTGAATTTGGTGGATAAATCCTTTGAAATTACATATCACAAAATGTCATCTAAAATGTAAAAGAATAATACCTTGGAAATTGTGTTTTGATTCTAGCCTTTTGAAATTTAAGCAGTAATTTTGATAAGAAATACAAAAAAGCATCTAGTAGTTATAATCATATGATTCATAGTATAACGTACTGTGGAATTATGAATTTGAATTACATCAGAACACAACTACTAAAGTTCAAATCGATCCAATCCAGAGCGACAAACATAATGATGATGAATGCATGCCACATACCATTCAGAAACAAATATACAAGAGAGCATGTGTGTTTTGGTTAGAAAATCTCTTAATTCATATTAACAATTAATTTACAATTAACTACCCTGCAAAAGCAACTCAAAATTGTTTGTTGCTTGTGAAATTGTTGAAGGTCAAACTGGAATTTTCCTGAAGTTCTTTTTATTATTATGGTTCGAAAATTTATAATGTACTACTACTTGATGTACAAAGCAAAAAATCATTTTCAAGTTTCCTAATGAATTTTATAGTTGAATTTTAACAGTTTATAATTATGCATATTTATTATTATTTACATATTGCTAATTTGTATAGTTAACATTTAATTTTATCAGGGAAGTTTATTTATAAATACTGAAGTGTAAGTATTTGTGGTTAAATATCCAATAATAAATAAATGAATAAATAAATAAAAGCTTTATACATAATTATGCATGGGTACTACTGGGGGATAAAAATAAACCAGATTCCTGTAGATATATATATATATATAGAAAGCCCTGAAGTAGAGAGTTGTTGAACACAAGGCTGAGCTGCAAAACCAGTTATGAGGGGCTCCAGTTCCACAAAAACATTTTTTCATGTAGGCAGTCATGATGGTCATGTTCCAATGTGCTATATAAATATACC
>JANTOQ010202033.1:0-14106 GCA_027564595.1 Bythotiara depressa | reverse complement strand
CCTAAGAGAACAATTCTACCAAGTTTTAACTTCAGACTATTTGTAGAACCTGAATTATGGAAAAATACCAAAAAATGTTGATTTTAGTGAATTTTGCTGACGTAAGCAAAAAGTCGCGTGACTTAAGGGTACCATTTTTTAGCTAAAATCAATTATTTTAATTAGACTTACCTTCGTACCAAGTTTTAAGGTCATAGTACTTAACTAGAAAATAAACAAACCTGAGTTTGTTTTTTTAATATAACAGTTTACATATAAACCCAGTATTTCCTTTGAACATGTTTGACCAAATTAGGCGTGGCCAATGGGTCTTACAATAATAAAATTAGAATCTCAACATTTTCAAGCCTTTTAAATATTGGAAAGTGTGTATACCATGAAAGGTAACATTGCGCAAACAAATGTAAGTGATTTGTCTAGAAAAACCTAAGTCTTACAATTTCTCAGACAGTCATGGACAAAATATATTGGCACAACAATAAAAACATAAAACTATCCCTCTATCTTCCTGTTTTCCTTCCCCCTTCCACCCCAGAACAATGTTGGTTTGACTTTACAAAACTTCTAGCATATCAGGCAGTCTATGTGCTACCATAAAACAACAATGTGCTGGGGTGGAATTGGGAAAGGGACAAATTTGTCAGTTGTGCCAAATATTTTGTCCATGATTGTAGCTACATATATTTAGGTAGCTAACAGGACATGCTATCTGGACATTTCTTGAACATTTTCTGATGTTTTCCAACTACAGAACAACCTTGCTGCTCATATTTAAACGTTAGAAACCTATCTATTCTTGAGTGACACAAGATAAGATCTCCACACATCTAGAAGATTGATTAGCTCTCTACAGAGCATCTATTGCATGAATTGCCGTCTCTTTCAACAGCGAGAGTTTTCCTCTGAAAGTTTAGTATGTTTTAAAATGAAAATACAGACCTATTATACAATATGATCAGTTTTGACAATCTTACATGAGGTTTAGAACGTTTTAATTATTTTTTTAAAGTGCTGCCTAGCTAGATACATAATCATAAACATTTCCGAAGCCATGGTAAAAAGTAAAAAAAAACACTTAACTCCCCACGGCGGGAATCGAACCCTTCACCTGTCAGTTGGAAAGCCCAGACACTAAACATTACACCACGTAGGATCACTTGTGAAGGTTTGTCAACATGTGAGGTATTAGGTTTTTAGTATATCCTTGACCCGACAAACCTTATAGATCTTAATTGTTGCTTATTTATTTGTAAAACTTTGTTAGTTTCTAAGTTTTTGTACATATATATTTTGCTAACCATCGGAAAAACACTTTCTTCTCTTATTATATAGCATAACTGTGTATATAGTGGTCAGTAGGGAGGAACCTTCTCAACGTTTAATACAACCCCGTAATGGTACTGTGGAACCTATAAAATAAGCCACGATTAGTTCAAACAAGAGTTCTGGATTGAAAAAGATATTTTAAGCTATAAATAATGAAAAGAAACATAATTCAACCACTATTTGTTTTTTTCTTCTACTGCTTACCCGTGCGGCTAATGATTTTTACTCGATATTTTCGTGTATTGTTAGTTAGCACTAATACAAATTATGAATATTGCACTTAATTCGAGAAACGTGTATTGATTACTGTGGGATCGGTACTGTGATTACCGGTACCCTGGGATACTTAAATGCAGTATCGCATGCTTTAGACTACAGACGCTTGTACGGAGCTGCTGAATGTAAAACTAAACAAGAAAGCCGGACGGATTTAGAAGTGGGGAAGCGTGGTGGTGCAACTTCAAGACGATCGATTTGATATTTGAAAATAATATTTATTTGCTTCATGTAATTGGACGAGCGAAAACAATTTTTTAAAGAAATATATATTACACAACATTTTTAAATATTTAAATAGGTTTTCTTCAATATATTACAACACTTGTAAAAACGTAATGGCAATGTCGCAGATCATAAAACACTATCCGTAATGTACTAAATATGATTAAAGAATGAACAAAAAATAGAGAGATATAAATTAAGTTCTTTTGCAAATTTCTTAGTTGTATATTTATAAGAATTCGACTACATATCTTTTGCGTGGGTCTTATCTAGTTTTAAATTACGTGCAGGCTAAGTGATACAAAATTGAGTTGCTTAAAAATACCATCTTAAAGTATCCACAAACGCTTTCTAAAAATTAAACTTCCTTTACATAAACTTAAAATGTACTCCTTTGGCAATGTAACCACGCATCATTCATTCTGCACAGATTTTGAATCAAATTTTAGACTCAGTATAGTTGCCTAAAGAGTGTAACGTAAAGTTATCTATATTATTCACATGCTACTATTGTTCAACATAACTGCAAATGTGTACCTTATTATGGGTGTAGTAATTTACGCGAATTTCGCGGAAAATTATGTATTAGAATAACTAGTCAGGGAGCTCGCAGAATTGTTTTTGGGAATGAGTAGGATATTATAAAACCACCCAATAAATGTTTCATATGGCTTGTACAAACAAAAAAGCTTGGTTGGCTCTTTTTAATGTTTTTTAAACCTTGGGAAAATCGTTTATAGATGTTTTACTTGAAAACTATAGAAAATAACACCATTGATGTTTAAATTATCTCTATACAGTTTTTCAAGAGCTTTCTGATGGCATTATTATTTTTTATAAATGACAGCCTTGAGGCTATTTTGCTATTTTTAGGAGCTTATAGAAATCCCTTACATGTTTCAAGAAAACCTATCATATCTTGTGAATGAAGCAAAATTAGACCGTCCGAGCAAGTCAATATTATTTCCTAAGCCCTGTAGAAACTGTTGAATGTAGTTTTAGGATGTCCCCAAATTTGCACACTCAACCCCTAAACTGTAAACAATTTATATCTGAAAAAATACAAAAACAAGCTACATCTAAAATTTCGATACGGATAGAAATATCAAGAGGGAATAATATTTCGCTCAAGCATGACTTTAAGTTTGTCACGAATGTTGTACAATGAATGAGGTAACATAAATTTGGATGGTTAATTTTCGAACCATAGATAAAAAATAGGTAACTAGAAAATGCCAAGTAGCTACGTTATGAAAATTCGTAACAAAAGATATATATATATATATAATTTTCCCCTTCTCTTGTATCATTTCACACTCTGCAATTATATCATATTTACTTGGAAAATGCCATTTATTGCACATAATAATAACATAACGTAATATTAGGTAAGCCATTCATGCAAGGCATTTCCGGTCGCCCGAGCATGTCAGGAACTGCTCCTACTATCCACTCAAATGAGGAGGTATCACACTTCTGTCAGAAGCTCGCTTGTAGTCGGATTTTCATGAAACGTGTTTTGGCTAAAATGTCATCATTTCGAGATAAATTATCAAAGTTTCGTCGTTAAGTTTGCGAATAAATTTTTTCTACATCTACACTATATGTACCAACTGCCAATGTAGCTCTATTAAAAAATTACAGTGTCAAAAAGTCATAATTTAGAAGAACAATGAAAAAACACATAAGTAGCTAGCTATGCACTTCAAAAACACTAACTTTGAGGTACTTAGCTAGCTTCAAATGATTCAAATTTTACCAGCGAGCAGGGAGGGATCTTCTACTCACTATAACAATGGCTATCACAATATTTATACCAGGTAAAGATAGCTGAAAAAGGTTAGCTAGGTTTTTACTTCAAAAACGATATTTGGTACTGCTAAAGATCGATAAATATCTCGACGAATTCTTGCGCTACAGCTTCGATCTTTTCAACACACGTAGCTGAACTATTGCTTTGTCGGATTATAAAAAAAATAGAGCTAGAACGGTCATTTCCTTGGTTTTAAATCGAAATTCTGGCCTTCTTGTCGAAAACTTACTAAAAAAAACGGTCGAACTGATAAACAATAGTCAGGTAACAGTAAATCCCAACGGTTACAGTATTTTCGTTTTTCTGATATTTAGACGCTGCGCGCGGGTGACACTACAAGGAATCATAAAGAGGCTTCCCCAGTTAATTATTTCCTTAGCAGAAATCCTTATAGCACGGGTTCGAAAAATAGTTGAGACTCGAATGGAACACAGTATTCACCATTGAACAGTTTGAAGAGAACGGCTGCTGGGCTGCTTTGCAGGAGTTGGAGCGCGTAGTTCCGTTTCATCAGCGTCACTTTGATACCGTTATTAAAGTTATCAAGGAAGGGAGCTATGTACGTGCGCACGATATATCATTTTGCACTGCATTTATAGCATCAGTTTTATTTTTGTAGGTAAAAGGAACAAGGCCGATGATATATCAGTTCTTGACTGAGATGATTGAGAATCTAAGCGACGACGGTTTTATAGACTAAATCTTATTTAAAACATACGGTATGTATGGTTTTGATTCCGTTACATTTTCACACAATGAGCATACCATGATAATGGACTACATACATTTCGTTAGCATCACGATTCAGTCCTTGTTGTAAATATTTATTACTTACTCGAAATGGTAGTCAGATTTCTCAGTTATCTTCTCTACTCGGTAGAATGGTTTATTCAAAGATCGGAAAGTATGTACATCCTTCACGATATAGATAGATTATTGATCGTCAGTGCTGACCAAAAACACAGTTCGCAAGTGGCGAAGGTCCATTACAGGAAACGCAGATCTAGGGAGATTGCCCTCGGTGCCGATACTCTAATTCAACAAATGAAGCAGGAAAGGTTTGATGAAGAGAGTGGCCAGCCATGCCGAAACAAGCCTTCCGAAGATAGTATACATGGCTCTGAGGAACAACCAGTCAATGTAAAGGTCGAAGACAATAGCATTGATGAAGGTGTTAACGAAGCGGAATTTGAGGAGTTTCAAATATTTTGTGATGCTGAAAAGGACGAAATAAACGTTGCGTATCAGGTGAAACAAAAGCGCCAAAAGAAAATACATTTTACACATCACTTTGCATTTAATCCGTGTAGTCTGACTGTGCGCGCAAAACTTCTGGGACTAATTCGTTAAGCATCAATATCATTATTTACAAAGAGTATACATACTTAAGTCTATCGTTCACTACATAAACCTTTTATGGCTTTATTGGGAGTCTCTACTTGAGCGGGAACTAAACATTTATGATCAGACATCCATTGCTGCGAAAATTCATATTGAGTGGAAGATAGGGCTTGAGCCATCCTGCTTGCGCAAGTCTTTAATTGTAACTATTTGAGTCGCTAATACATCCCATGGGTTCGGTATATAAGCATTTAAAGTGCATCGTATGTTAAACGTGTTGATAAGAAAGGGGGAAAGTGTTCATTAAAATCTTACATGTTTTCCAAGTGAATCATAGAGAAAATTCCGTCGATGGTTTTAGTTTCAAGAGATCGTGTTGTATGGAGGCGACCATTTTATAGCTTTCCTGTTACTTGTGCAATAAGACGTTACGTGATTAAATATACGATGCAATACGCAAGAATACTTCCTATTACTGTTAGCGTTTGGATTAAAAGCAGTGACACAGAAAAAACAATTTCCACGGCAAGGCCTCCTGCAAAAGAGAATGCTAGTAGCGTTAGTAGATTGCGCAGAACAAGAGCACAAATATTTATTGACACCGAACAGTTCCTATTAGGTATCAAGGTTCGGGAATGTAAATAAACAAATCACGACTATTGTAGATTTTGAACTGAAGTACAATGAAAGAGCTTGCTTACAATGTAACGGTTATTATATTTCAGGTAACCACTGAGACAAATGATCACATGAATGTTTATTCTCCTTTATATTCCTTACTTCTATAAAGTTTTATTCTGACAGAGAAAGAAACTAATAGTAAAAGAGTAAAAGAAAGAAAGTGTATTCATGCTTTCTGACAAAGACGTGCCCGTTCTCCTAAGGATCTAAGTGCAATCGATATACATTCGTATTACCTAACTGATTAAATCAAGTGAAGTTCAACAAGCTGATATATTTTATACAAATATACACGTTGACTCGTTCTGTCCCTGTGATTCTAATTATGCTTTAATTCCCAGCATTGCTTTGATTTCCTTAATTATTGATGTAACTTCCGAGAACATGCTATAAAATCTTTTAATAGGAAATCCAAAACGCCTTGTCCCTTTAACCAGCATCCATGCGTCGTATGTGGGATCGGCCTTCTTGTAACACCTGCCGTAACATCTGTCATATTTCTGAAGGAAAGATGAGTAGTTCACATACGACAAGGTATCTGTACCAAATTTGGTTCTTAGAACACGCATCACCTTCTTCAATATTTATTAGTTTGTAATTCGCTATATCGTTTGAATGTTGTACACGTAGGTAGCAAAGTAGTCAGTGGAGAGCACTGCAACGAGGAGCTGCAACCACTCTCCACACTGGAATAAGTAACACTGTTATGGGTGTCCAGAATACTGTCCGAATTTGTAGACTAGACCGTGTCTTCGCTTTCTCCAGAATGCAGTAAGGCATCCTCATCCACCCCTCGCACTGCAATGACTCTTTTGTCACTGCCGGAATCATCATCTTTGGTAATGTATTGATTCACTGCCACGTTTTGCAGTGTGGGATCTATAACATAAATACGTACAAATGGAGTTTCATAAAATTCTAGTCAAATTATGACCCTGTATGACACATAAAATCTCCGAAAATGTACTTAAATAAATAAGCCTAGCAGACTTACTTACTTTACTACTGATATTTGTTATTACAACTATTTACTGTTTGTAACACATGACAAACATGTCGTACCTTGTGTCTTGGAACAACTAGCTCCAGCTTCATAATCAGAAAGTATTTGTTTTATGCGCTTATTAGCAACCGATGTAAACTTCTGCATGGATCGTATCACGTTCAACATCGGAAGTCGTTCCGTCTTTGCAATGAATTATTATAAATTACATTTCCAGCATGGTTATGACCTATCCCAAAATCTTTCGCTAGCAACAAGTTCAATATGAGCAATTAAAACGTATGTACGACTTGTTGCACTTAACCACTCCTTTGCTTACTGTCTTTATAAATCTCTCCTTGACAAGCGTATGTACCCCCTTGCTCTATAAATAAGTAAACCAATAAATGAATGGTATACAGTTTTCACCCGTTTCATGTTTCCAAAATACATATTAACATATACAGAAAATAACACTTTGAATAACAGTTTTACATACGTACCTGCAGCAAAAGCTTCAGTCAATATGTCAAACTCAACATTCTCGTTAGGATTTTGTACGCCCTCTGAATCCTGTCCACGTGTAAACAAACCATCCCAAACACAAGCATAAGATTAAATAAAATAATGAACCTTTAGAAGGATGCTACTGCCACTGCAATAAGAAGAAGATCAACGTACTCTTTTTCTGATGTAGATTGTAGGTGTTCGATTGTGGTTTTACGACACGTACCTGGTAAATTGCCATGTTGGTATCGGAGAATGTACTCAAGACTGAGTTTTCATTCTGCTCAAAATCAGACACTTCAACTCTTTCCATTTCACTATGGATCGACACTTACTGGTCCTTTTTCAAATTCTCATTTCTCTCGTAGAATCTCTCTGATGCCTCGACTAAATCCAAGTTTTCATTAATTTCATTAGGCATCAAAGCTATATAATGCATAGGGTGAGACATGTAGTACTCCATGTCGCCATATCTCTGCATTGAACTCGGTAAAAATTTCGTCTGGAATACATTTAGCCGTCTAAGTACATTTTCCTGGTCGTCCCCGAAGTCCGGCAAGTTATTTGTTGTTATATAAAATTGACATTTGTTGTTTACCTAAATCGCATCACGATGTTTCCTTGAAACAACAACGCTTCCACCTAAAAAGTAATGTGCCATATTTTAATTTTAATAATAAAACTTGAAATCTTATAGCTCTAGAACAAAATAGAGAGATATGGACATTAAGAAATGTGTGGCTTAAGGAAGTATTTTAACTATAAAATAAATCTTAGAGGTAGAATATACGGTTCTACATGTGACATGGTAAAAACCTTTATAATTTCACGGGTCCATGCATGGGTTCATCGGTGATTGGACCAGTACTCGATAAAATATGTACCACGGGTCCATGGACGGCTGAATCCGTACAGGGATCCGTGATATTTACAAAAGTTTGACCATGGGACCCGTATAACCGTTTTTTTGCCAAATTAACTTATATCTGACTATTTCTTGGATATGTCTCGTACTGTCACCTGATGTTGTGAATTTCAAACAATACTTATAAATGTTAAGTGTTATATAATCCATAAATGAACGGATCTACGTGTCCCACAGTGAAAACCTTTATAATTTCACGGATCCATACACGGATTCATTCGTGATTTAAAGTTCTATCAGCATTGTATTTAGTTAGTAAATAATTTATCGTACGTTGTATCAACGTTTTGACAACATCTGATATCATACTTTATAGTGACCATTCTTCAACAAATACAAGTTGAGTGTCGTCTGTCAACATACTGATTGAAAACGTTTTTACAAAAAGTAATATTCCTTAGTGTGCTGTCGAGTGTAACCTACATTGTTAGGAAAGTACATTATAATTGAAAGAAAGATCCACTTGACTCAAGAAAATTTAAAATGAACAACCCTAAACAACTGATTTTAAAGCATGACATGTAAAGGATTTTTGTTTACCTGCAGTGTAGAGTGCAAATCCTTCCAATTGCTGCTGCTTCCTGTACATTTTCCAAAGTTATATTGTCTCTACTTTCTTCTTCAGATTCCCCCGTTTGCAAATTCAGCAGCCAGACAATATTTGTTGCTATTTACTAATACGTAAGTAATGTGGGTACTGTTGTGATGTTTGAGGCAGACGCACAGCTGGCTAAAAATCATATCACTCATGTCCCCTTTCACTCTTACTTCCACTGCTTCCGGATTTAAGGCTGCGTCGTGAAAATTGTTAAACAGGAACTCGTTGTCACTTTCTTTCAGTAGGGTATAAACAACAAAATACATTATGCATTATGCTTCTTACAGCCGTGGGTCCATTTATACAAGAGAAGAAAAATTGAATACCTTTTACTTTGGCTAGTTTGTCATCGACATTCATTCTCTTGCTACTGATTATTTCCTTATCCTCCTTATCCAACTTTCCACGCTAGCATAACATTTTGGTATTTCCTTCGACATAAGGTGTCATTAATATATCCAATATCAATAATGCTAAATTCTACGTCAAAATTACAATGCATCACATTGAATTTATGATACCAAAAATGAATGTGCCTACCAAAACAAAATGATGTTTCTTCTAAGCGAATGTTTCACTTTCTTCGAATTGAGCTGCTTTGCCGGTTGAGTAGCCATTTTAATTAGATTGTAAAAACTCCAAAAACGCGACTTGTAAATCTTAAAACGTCTCTCTTCTACACGATGTACTGACATAAAATGATGAAATTTAAAAGAGGAACCTTTGTTATGATTATATTGCATGGAAAAATATATTGTTGCCTAAAGTGTTCCGTTTCTTTGTGATTCGCAACAAACCTTACGCGTAAAGATTTATTTTTAACAAAGCTTATTGTCATTAACATGTCCAATAAATAAAGTCCGTTAATAGATCATTAGAATGTTTTAAGACTATAGAATTAAAAGGCTGTTATTTTATTCCCTTTCTGTGCTTGCGCCATTTTACCTATTGGGAACATTTTTAATGGAACGTAGTGATCAGGCTTCAATTAAGCTGAACGCTTCAGTGTATTTTAAAAACACGTCTCCTCCGTTTTGATAAATGCTGTAAATAAGAACACACAGTTCTGCTCCAAAGTAACGTTGCTTAGTTCCCATTCCAGCGGGTCGACACTGTTCCGTTCAAAAAATCATTGTACAAAATATTGCAGTATACGAAGTGTTGCACTGGTGTGTTTAAAAGGGAAATTCTGCAGATGTTAATATTGAAGAGTTTACGCTGTTGTGCTGAAATGTATTGTTGTTTACTGAATTCACGAATATACTTACAGTGTATGAGCAAGACACTTGGGAATTTAAATTAATAAGCAACAATGACTTGATAGTCTCCCCTACTTCCCGTTTCAAATTTGCTAATTGACAGATTTGTCAAGTTAGCGCTGTGGGACTTGACAATGCCACTGGAACAAATAAAAAGCCATCGATACTACTTAGTATATGATTCGTTGCAACAGACATGATAAGACGCACGAAAGTTGAATGGAAAGAAGCTGTGGGTGCATCAACAAAACACGTGGACCAAAATTAGTACTTGAGAGAAAAGACAAATGTTAGAAGTATCCAGTTAAACACTGCGAACATATTGATTTTAAAACTAAACACGGATGTCGGAAACATGTTTGCATGAACCATGGATGATTTTACTATTTCGATGATAAGCCCAACATAACGGACGGATTCCCCGAAGATAGCACACGCCTTAATACATACAAGTTACCTTCAAAGTGTAAAACAGACAAGGTTCCATGATTTGACAAGAAATACACGTTTTCCTGTTCTTTTCAAAAATGGCTAGCAAGTCAGGTAGGTGGTGGTAAATGTAAGAAACAGTCATTGCAAGTAGCTACTTGAGTACTTAAATACTTCCGATTTTGTTTTCCTAATGGCGAGGGGAACTGGAATCCCACAAACTATACAATTGATTACTGTGTAGGCTCATTTGAACTTATGACTGGATTTATTGACTATATACGAAATACATGGCGTATGGGTCATTCCGGTACTCTGGCATACTTAACCCTATTTTGGTTGGGCTATTTGATGGGCGTAACCCCCCCCCCCCACCCACCCCACCTTAAAATTTTAACTAAAGGTGCTACGAAAGTATAATTTTACATGGCAGTAACCACAACCTTCTACTTTTCAGAAATGGGCCACTTACATACACTGGCAGCAAATTTTTCACTGCAGTCAGCATTTTTTCAGTGACGTCAGCAAAAATCGGCGAAAATTAGCACCTCCACGCAAATTAAAATTAAAAGTGAACTAATTATGGAAAAATTGTGGTTGACCCACCAAATTATAGGTATTGCAAATGCGCTTTCAGAAAAAATAAATTTGGTTTACCCATACTTGACGTTTTTTGCTGACGTCAGCAGTTTTTTATGATATTTGTGTGTTTTTTGTTCAAAAATGGTAAATGACGTCACGTGACGTCATCACGTCAGATTTTAACAAAAACTTGGGAAAACGTTTACCTTCTTATACTTGACGTCTGCTGCATATATGAAGCGAATTACATAATGTTTGAAGAAGTTATGACCTATGACGTATTTTTCAGCTTCTATATGGAGTATATAGGAGAAGTTGTATTTTTCCTCCAATTTCCTCCAATTAGCAATATTCGAACAAGGATAACTTCGGAACAAATTATCGTAGAGTTATGATTGATGCCTCTATGGAAAGCAACAATGTTGTTCTTTAGGAAAAAGAACGTTTGACTGTCCCATCTATGTTCAAGTTTGCTTACATCAGCACTTTTTCAGAAATGTTCTAGTGAAAAACGGGGAAAACTTTTCCTAGGCATGTGTATGACCCCAAAGTGGCAGGAAATGTGTAAAACTAAATTTCGTTAACAAAAAAACCAGCGCGAGCCTTCGGCCCGCGAAAATTTCTTGTTTTCTACAAAATAGGGTTAAATGCAGTATTGCATGTTTTAGACTACAGACGCTTGTATGGAGCTTCTGAATGTAAAACTAAATTATTTTCCTTAGTATAAA
This sequence comes from Bythotiara depressa, assembly GCA_027564595.1. Lineage (NCBI taxonomy): Eukaryota > Metazoa > Cnidaria > Hydrozoa > Anthoathecata > Bythotiaridae > Bythotiara > Bythotiara depressa. The sequence continues at coordinate 2,434 of JANTOQ010202033.1, read as the reverse complement.
TCTTTATAGCACGAGTTCGAAAAACAGTTGGAAGAAAGACGAGATTTGAAGAGAACGGCTGCTGGGCTACCTTGCAGGAGTTGGAGCGTTTCATCAGCCTCACTTTGATACCGTTATTAAATTCATCAAGAAATGGAGCTCGGTACGTTTGCACGATCTATCATTTTGCACTGCATTTATAGAATCAGTTTTATTTTTGAAGGTAAAAGGAACAAGGCCGATGACATATCAGTTCTTGACTGTTGACATGATTGAGAATGTAAGCGACGATGGTTTTATAGACAAAACCTTATTTAAAACAAACGGTACGTATAGTTTTGACTCCGTTAAATTTTCACGCAATGCGCGTACAATGATAATGGACTACATACGTTTTGTTAGACCACGATTCAGTCCTTGTTGTAAATATTTATTACTTACTCGTAATGGTAGACAGATTTCTCAGGTATCTTCTCTACTCGGTAGAATGGTTTATTCAGCGATCGGAAAGTATGTACATCCTTCACGATATAGACAGATTATAGAAACTGAAAGTGCAGAACAATTAATCCAGGAAGAACAGACGATCGTCAGCACTGATTAACAACACAGTTCGCAAGTGGCTAAGGTCCGTTACTGGAAACTCAGATCTAGGGAGATTGCCCTCGTTTCCGATACTATAATTCGACAAATGAAGCAGGGAAGTTTTGATAAAGAGAGTGGCCAGCTAAGCCGAAACAAGCCTGCCGAAGATGGAACTAGTATACATGGCTCTTCGGAACAACCCATCAATCTTAAGGTCGAAGACAATAGCATTAATGAAGGTATTAACGAGGAGGACTTTGAGGAAATTCAAATATTTAGTGATGCTGAAAAGGACGAAATAAACTTTGTGTACCAGGTGAAATATAAGCGCCAAAAGGAAATACGTTTTATACATCAAGAGAATCTTTGTATACGTAAGGGACTGAAGAAATAAGGAAAATGCCAGTGGACCGCTATTTTAAATGATCCTGACTATGCATACACAGAAGAAACGATGTCCAAGTCAAGGCCTCTTGCACAAGTGAATCCTAGTAGCGGTAGTAGATTGCGCAGAACAAGAGCACATACATTTATTGACACCGAACAGTTGGGTATCAAGGTACGGGAATGTAAATAAATAAATCACGACTATTGTAGTTTTTGAATTCAAGTACAATGTACAATGTAATTCAAGTACAATGTAAGCTTGCTTACAACGTAACTGTTATTATATTTCTGGCAACCGCGGAAACAAGATGATCACACGATTGTTTATTCTCCTTTATATTACTTACTTCTCTAAAGTGTTATTCTGAAAGAGAAAGAAGTTAAAAGTAAAGGAAAAAAAGTGCATTGTTTCTGACAAAAATGTACACGTTCTCCTAAGGACTGTGTTTTGATTTCTTGTTTTACTACAATTAAGTATCGACGTGCAATCGATATACATTCGGATTACCTAACTGATTAAATCAGGTGAATTTCCACAAGCTGCTAGATTTTGTACAAATACACACGTTGGTTCGACCTGTCCCTGTGATTCTAATTATGCCTTAATTCCGAGCATTGCCTTGAATTACATAATTATTGATGTAGCTTCGGAGAATATTTTAAAAAATCTTTTAAGAGGAAATCTAAAACGCCTGGTCCCTTTAACCAACATCCATGCGTCATATGTGGGATCATCCTTCTTGTAATACCTGCCGTGACATCTGTCAAATTTCTGGAGGAAAGATGAGTAGTTCACATACGACAAAGTTTCTGTGCCAAATTTGCCAAATTCATCCACCCCTGGATGTAGTGGGCTAAACTCGCATACTTCAAGTACTCCTTCGTCACTGCAGAAATCATCATATTTGGCAAATGATTGATTCACTGCTACGTCGTGCAGTGTAGAATCTCTAACAGAAACACGTACAAATGGAGTTTCATAACATTCCAGTCAAATTAGGACCCTGTATGACACATACAATCTCCGAAAATGTACCTAAATAAATGTTTCAAAATAACTTGGCACTTCTAAGCCTAGCAGACAGTAGTAGGAGGAACAATTTTAGGAAATCATATTTTACCGCCGTAGAATGGATTAATTTTGGTTATTACAAATATTTACTGTTAGTAACACATAACAAACATGTCGCACCTCCTGCCTTGGAGCAACCAGCTTCGGCTTGAAAATCAGAAACTATTTGTTGTATGCGCTTATTAGCGAGACTTGCGTAAATGGAAGGGATGTAAACTTCTGCATGAATCACGTCACATTCAACGTCGGAAATCGTTCTGTCTTTGGAAGAAATTGACATATGACCTGAACGAAACAAAAGGGCTGAAATTATATTTCCAAGCATGGTTATGACTAGCCTAGTAGGCGTTCCTAAGGAACTTCGGGTAATCGGAATGAAAATTGGATTTACGGCATTTAAGCGCGCGGACC
>JANTOQ010202032.1:0-24013 GCA_027564595.1 Bythotiara depressa | reverse complement strand
GTGTATTACGTATTTTAATGAAGACAGATCACATTTAGTAAGAGTTTATTTATGACAAAGTAATGTGTAAAATGTGTAAAACTTGTACCCTGTGTATAAGTTGACCCCCCTTTTATACAAGTAAATAAAGATGGTTCAAAAGTCGACTTATACACGGGCATATACGGTACATTTTATTTTCTCTTTGATGTTCTGAATACGAATATGATGAAGAGTTTCCTGGCAAGATGAGCTGTTCTAAAGACCAGGTTTCCATTTTCTGGCAAAATGAGCAGTTTCCCTCTCTTTCATAATGTTAATAATCAAACCCCTGGTATTAATTAGATTGTCATCCTTTTTAGGTTTCCGAAGGTTAAAAATCAAACCCCAGTGTTAGGATCATTATTTATTTTCGGTTTTAGAATGTCAAAAACGGTCTTTTATGATCGCCATCCTTTTAAGGTTTTAGAAGATTAAAAATAGAACCCCCAGTCTTAGGATCATCATTTATTTTTGGTTTTATAGAAGGTTAAAAATCAAACCCCTGGTATTAGATCATCATTTATTTTAGGTTTAAGAAGGTTAAAAACGAAACCCCAGGTCATTGCATGCCTAGACGTACACAATTCTTCATTGAATGATGAGCATATTTTCATAGAAATATATACCGGGTTTTCATTTGAGATATTGTCAACATTTATTAAGAAGTGAGTGGAATAATTAAATTCTGTAAAATTTAGTAATGGAAAACAGAAACACTTATGTGTGACCTGCAGAAGCAGCAAACAGAGCTGCTCTAAGAAAATAGGTGTTCCTTAACTGCCAAGAAGTATATTTGGCGAGGGAACTAAAAGAACAGAAGAGATTATTCTTAGAATATCTCTTTCTGCCAAGTCAATAGAACAGCTTGTTTTGCCAGAAAAGCCAAATTCAAAATTTCTCTAGAACACCTCTATTTGTCCGGACTGACACAAACACCGATTTTCTAGAACACTTCACTTGGCTGCTTTCATACCTCTACTTTCCATCAACCAGTTATAAGTTAAGTCATAAAATAGAAACACCATGAAGTATGGTTACGTTACATCTGTGTTGATGGTTTTTTACTACCCTTATCTAACAAGAAATGCATTTATCATAACATGACCCTGATTTGCAGGGGGAAATCTTTTTCCTTGTAGAGACTCCCAGAAGTTAAGTTCCACAACAGAACTATAATTAAAATAATTAACAGAAATTACTTTATATAAATATAGATTCTCTAAAATTACTAGAAATTAAGTAGAAAGAATAATTAACAAAGAAAATATATTATTAACAAAATATAGCGACATTAATAATATTTGTGTCAATCTAAAAAGTGCTACAGTAATTATTTACTAACACATACTCACAGTAATTATTTACTAACTTGTCATTATTTGCTAATGCATACTTGCAGTAATTATTTACTAACTTGTCCAAAAACAGCTTTTTGTAACTAGTCTATAGAAATAAAAACTTAAAAGCATTTTAGGATATCCACAACATAATATAGCTTATTATTATATCATTTTTGACACTATGTTCATTTTAAAGAAGACACCTCAGTGCACAAGTTTGAAGTTTTTATTACGACGCAACTTGTTCAGTAAACATGTGGGAAGAAACAAAGCATTATATGGTACAGGAGGAGGTGTTCATATTATTTTACCAGGTAGTATTTTGAATTTAAGTTTTTGTTTTTCAGAATCTTTAGTAGCAGTTTATGCTGAAGTTGAATACTTTAGCTATGTAATCAAACAGAGAAAACAAGGGAACATACAAAAGTTGAGAGCGAGTAGTATGGTTTTGATTTTTGAATGATTTTTTTCTCTACAAGACAATGAATGGAATTTTCTTAGGGCACTAAAGTAGCTTTTAAAAAGGAAATAGATTCTGGACAAAGCAAAACGAAATTTGATTCTGAGAAAAAGACGCAGAAATTTGGGGATGTTTTTTTTTGCAGAAACCACTTTTAAACCGCTAAATCACTGAATGTGTCCAAAAGCCGCATAAAGGCCTCCCATAGTACACTAAATACAGCATTATTTACTTTCATTTTCTCCCCTCAACAAATGCCCTTTTGCAGGAGATGTCTCACATTTGGTTCTTGATCAAATAACAGTAAACCAACTGAGCTTTCCTACAACTTCCCACCTCTGTCAGACAGAATCTTTCTCCATTCTTCCAACTTTCAACTCCCATTAAATTAACTCTTCTGCAAAATAAACCATAATTAAGCCATATCAACAAGAAATTATAAATTAAAAATGTAAAACCCTGATAATTTCATTTTCTTGGCTTATGAGAAGCATGTTTGTTTGCCCCATGGAAAGCCTTTAAGTGTTATGATGTAGTCATGGTGGTGTCATTATTGATTTAGGAAAAGCTCAAGACTTAGGTGAAGTCCTTTTTTTACCACGGTATTCTAAAACGTGTTCTTGTCCACCAATTCAATGTTTCAGATAAACTGCAAATGCATACCAGCAATTGATTCACTGTTTAACAGAACCAAATATACGAGAGATTTAGCTTTCTACACAACAATTATTCCCACATTCTTTCAGTGTTCTTATGTTCTCATACACACTCACCTGTAAAGCTCCACAGAAAGGCAATAAAGTTATTTAATGTAGAAAATGACTTGTTATCTGACTGTGTTATCTGTAACAACTAAGATACTGGTTTGTTTTTGAAGCACCATGATCATTTAATGAACCATAAGAAAAGTTACAGCAATTATAAGCGAGTTTTAATACACATTGTTTATTAGTGGTGGTTTGTCTTGAATTTTCAATTTCTCTTTTATTGTTAAAATTTAATCATTATGGGAGGTATCCAGACATTTGAAGTAATATTACAGTCATTAAGAAAATGTATGATTACCCCTATTAAGCCTGGGCTTTTTTTGGTTGGTGAAAGCCTGGGGGGGGGGGGTCAATTTTGCCTGTGGTACAAATCTTATTATATCTCTTGATCTGTATGGAATTAAGCTTTGGAATTTTTACCAGAGTCACTTGTCAATTAGGTCAACATATTTGACCCATGACGTCATAACAGGTGCTACTGACATCAACAATTTACATGGGTTTTTTCTGGTGTATTTACAGCAAGTGCATTGATTTTCCTAAGGAAATATTTTCTAAATATATAATCATCTATGCTACAAACATAAGTATATATGTTATAATCAGTCCCTCTATTGTTAAAAACACAAAATAAAGCCTTAGGGAGAATTTGGTTTTTAATTATATTTTTAGCAAAAACGTTTTGGAAGACATTACCCCTGACCCTGCACCATTTTGCTTCTTATAGAGACTTAGGAAAAGTTACAAAATTTAAAGTTAATAACTTTATGTGATCAAAAGTTATTAAAGTTTTAATATTCTGTGGGCAAAAATGACCCCCCCCCCCAGGCTTAATAGGGTTAAGCATATGACCTTTCGCTAACCACGCTTTGTTATAAGTCTAAAAATCCAATGGTTTATTTCTATTAATGAAATTGATATGAAACAAACAATGCATTAAACAATAGCATTATTAAGGATTTTAAAAAATACATAAAAACATGAAGAATACAACATAGTCTCAGAATAATGGAAGTGAGGAGTGAATGTAATAAACATACACGGTATGTAATGGAAATATTCCATGTATATATTCCATATGTAAAGCAAAAATAATTGTTACTTTCCTGGTGTGTTTCTTGGATTCTGCATATGTAATGCTGCCTGGGAAAATATGTCAACTAGGATTTTGTATTTCATATCTTAGGCAAAGAAAATACGAAATACCAATATGAAGTGTAATAGTATTTCTGACTGCATTCTTCTTAAATCAATAGATCCTTGTATTTATGCAACAAATATCATAGGTCTGACATAATAATTTAATTGGTCACTATAGTACCCACCTTGCCTGACACCAGTTTCAATCCTTACATCACTGGTTTCAGCTGGTGTGGAGAGGTAATACACTGGACCAGCACCTGGCAAGAAGTCACTATAATAGAAAATACACACACATTTTGTCAGATAAAATTTATAAACAATTTAAACATCAATATGATGTACGATATATTAGTCAGTGCTATTACTCTATCACCGCTATAAACACAAAATGAAACTGTTTTCTTTATACAGAAAGTAAACTTCCAGACACTGGTTTGCTTGTTAAGTAGTTTTCAATTTAACAAGTTCAAAATGTACTTGCCATTGCTTCTAAACAAATCAATAAGCAATTTGAGGTTGAAATTAAATATAAACTCTGATAACAATACACAAGTTTCAATAATAATAAGAGGAATTGCATGTAAGTAATAATGTGCCAGACCAACTAAGCAATGTAAAACAATTACCACACTATGAGTATACATGTTCACCATGTACCGAAGTGGCAGGTATAGTGCAACATACTATCTACATACGTGATATAATTTCCCAAATGAAAATAACTGTTTTATTTTGCAAACATAGAATTTTAATAACTACCTGTCGGGATCCTCAGCATATATCCTAGCCTCAAATGAATGGCCATTGACAGTGAGATCATTTTGAGTGAATGGAAGTACTTCTCCTGCTGCAGTTTTGATTTGCAGTTCAACCAAATCAAGTCCAGTAATCATTTCAGATACAGGGTGCTCAACCTAAATATGTATATGAGGGGAGGGAAGGGGTTATTATACAGGCCTTTCCAGGAATAAATAAGCACGCGTGCAGTGGATCGCACGTGTAAATTGGGAGTGTGATGGCGTGCATATTTAAAAATGAATGTAGTCAGATCCTCTGAGCTAGCTACCCTAGTTAAACATGATTCTTTAGTGTTTTGAAGCTTTCAAATGTTCAATAAATCTTTCTAGCCATTTGTAGATACTGATTAACTAATCTGATGTTTTATCTTAGAATAGGACGCGATCAGAGACTGTACTCATCACATGCAGGATGCCACTCTTGATCCTGTAAAAAAAGATCAAGGAAACGTGACCAACGGAATTTTTCCACTACTTAGTGCTACCATTTTTATTTTTTCACCCTTCATTGGAGAGCTTCATATTTTAATAAAGAATACACCCACTGACCTATAAAACTATAAAACCAGGAGATGTGAGGCCACCTGTAGTTGAAAGTTCGTTCATCATCATTTCATCAGCGTGAATGCAAATGCGGGATGTGGTGCATATTTGAATAATTTTCTAAAATTTAACTCTGTAGCTGAAGTGCCACGATTGGACATTTTACGTAAGATAGTTAGACTCTCTTTCTCATTTTCAAGAAGATCTTTAGTTTTATTCCTTATCTACAGCACGCAATAAGAAACATGCGGCAAATATTAATATAATAACGTCCATGTTATAATATAACAACATGCTAGACTTTTGTTATTCAGTAATTAAGAGAATTATATGTTTACTGAAAGTATGTGTATAAACATCAGATGTTAACTATTCTTAACAGGTAATTTAATTTCTTAACTATCACGGAGGTAACTTATAACATGATTTTATTTTGAACTTTCTTATTCGTGAATGAACGTCACACAAGTGCATATAAAATATATTTCTTTTTTAATAAATATACCCCTGAATGTAAAAGTACGAGACAGTTCAGGAGTTGCACGTGCATATTTTTCTTTCATTGATAAACACGTCCCTCGAGCTAATCATATTACTTAAAAATATACGTAATACCAGGTTTCTACATACATTATATTTTATGTGGCATATATAAAATCACAGTAAAGCATCATTTTATAAAGAATCATAATATTGGCCGTGAAAAAACATTAACGATTTTTTTGTAAAATCAGAATATCAGCCATGAAAAAGATAATTTTCTAAAGCTGTAGAATCAGAATATCAGCCATGAAAAAGCATTCACAGTCATTTTCTAAGTCCGAAGAATCAGAAAATCAGCCATGAAAAAGCATTCATTATTGTTTTCTAAGGCCCTAAATTCGGCCGGGAATTGAAATATCAGTCATGCAAAAGAATTTACAAACGTTTTCTAGGACCAGAAAATCAGAATACCGGCCGGATAAAAAGATTCCCAGGTACTTTCTGAGGCTGCAAAATTGGAATATTGGCTGTACAAAAGTATTCACAAGTATATTCTAATGCTGCAAACACAAAAATATATCCAAATAAAGGGACGGCAACACAGTTTTTAAAGTGAGGGGCCAAGTGAAATGTGCAGGGGCTAAAACCTTAAATTTTGAAAATCCTACGCAATTTTAAAGACTTTTGCTGCTTTTCTCTGAAAAGTGGCCAAGGCCCCCCTATGTCGCCGGCCCTGAAATATAGCTATAGTTATATATCTAAAAGATATTGTATTTATCTAAATGTTTTGTCTTGCATTGTTGTACATAATTTACAACTTCTTGTGAAACTTCAATTTTGTTTGTTATTTAATGGAAGAGTGAATAGAAACCGCTTTTAGACTTTATACATGAACTGCACAGGTGACCATTTTCGAAGAAAATAGGAAATTAACAATACAGTGGGTCATATGGAAATTAAAATTACTTTTGTTAGAAGAAGCCTGTTTTTCAGAACGACAAATTTTAAATTATGTTTTGTTCTCCATAATTTAGATACATATAGAATATGTAGATTGTAGAAATTGAAATGTTTTTTTTTCTAAATGCATGAAGGAGGAAAATTATAATTATTAATCTGTATTAGTGTGACCCCTGTTTTAAATTAAGAACAGTAAATATGCGAAGTTCATGCATGCGATCATAGTCATAAGAAAAGAAAAGCTTTTCTTATGACTACGATGCGATATAACGTAGTACGATCTTGGAAAGAAAAAAACAATGTTATGTGATACATGTTTTGTTTTTTTTTCACTTTGGTTGAGATAAAGTAATGTATAAAAAAATTGTTCAGGTTGGGAAAAGAGCGTTTTCCACTTGGGACTCGGGTAAATTTGAGTAAAAAAAAAATTATAGACCTAAAAATTTTCCAGCCGGCTTAAATTTCACAGGGTCGGTCGGGTTACGCGAAACATACAATAATTTATGGATGGCCTAAAATGTAAAAAAGATTGATGAATATTTGTTTAAAATAAAGAAATTTTAGTGTGGTGAAAGTAGGCTGATCAATCGCACGTGCAAAATATTTTGCATGTGTGTGTACGATCGCACACGTCTCCAGGAAAGGTCTGTTACAGTTCTTTTAGATTGGTGGGAAAAGTTATTCCTGAGGATTTGTTCCATTCATTTACAAGCTATTTCATTGTCTAAAAACATTTTTGCATACATCTATACAAAACAGTCTGTTTCTGACTGAACGTTATGATTTTTAGTTATTTTCCAAAAATATACAAACCCTTGAAAGTTATTGGGGAGTTCAGCCCCCTGGCAACTACAGGCCTAACATACATTAAAAACAAAAATACATAAAAATCTAACCTGCAGTCGTGTGTTCATTTCCATGAAGTAGAACTTCTGATTTTTGTCCATGATAAATTCTACGGTCCCTGAAACACATTATTATACATTATGAGATCCTGGTATGACACAGCAAATAAAACATTAGTTCTTCAATCTCAGCCTAAACATAAAAATGATGATCGTACATTATTTTGATAGTTTTCTATACTGTAAGTTAACATTATATGGTAGAACATCTTACTGTCATAAATAAATTGCAATGCATGACACAAACCATTTTTCTCAAAACCCTCTTTCATTTACTGATGCTAGTACTATACTATTTTAAAAACATTCCTGAACATTTTTACATTTTATTTACTTTTATTTTAGTGTTCTTCTCATGCTTATTTAACAATAAAATTTGTCAACATAATAAAAAAAACTGACTTCCAAAAACTCTTATAATATGATTTCCATACACTTTATAGCCCACAAACTATTATTTTCTCATATATTAACTTTGGCCAACAGTATTTTTAGTTGTTAGTTAATTTATCAGTTCACCTATGTAAAAACTGGAGGAAATGTAGGTAGGTAAACTAGGCAAGTCTAAAATAAATGCTAGAAATGAGGAAAGCAATTTTCATGTTTAACATATATACTGATATTTGATGGTATTTTTATAGCTTGCAATATATTTGTGACACTCTCTAGGAAAAAGTAACAACTGCCATTTTTATATTTCGTATTCATATTTTGTACCTTGAAATGATAAAACCGTTTTTACAAAAAATGTTTCATACATTAATAATATACAATTTCTATTTCTTAATAATATGAAAACAGTTATATATATCGTATTTCTATTTAATACGATTTTCTAAAAACAATTAGATAGCTAGTGAGTCTTCATGTTACTTATTGTATGCAGTAAAAGAGAAATTTACTTCTACCTCCATTTTTAAGAATGTTCTTAAAATATACTGGTTGTCTAGACACTGATCAACAATTCCTGTGAATCAGAAGAGCATGATAAATACAAAGTCATTGAAATAAACCAACTTCTTTGCAGGCCATAAAATGTCCCAATAGTTTTTTAATTAATACACAAAAATCATAGTAGCAACCTTAAAAGTCACTTGCATGTAAAGATATTTAACGCTGGAAAATTGTGGTTGTGGCCATAGAATTTAACTCATGATAGGTTTTTAATGCTACAAAATCGTAGTATTGGCCATAAAAACTCACAATATATTTCTAATGCTAGATAAGTGTGATAGCAAATGAAAAATTCACTTGTGTAAAGGTTTTTAATGGTAGAAATTCGTAGTATTGGCTGTAAAATCTTATTCACAATAGGTTTTAAATGGTAGGTAATCGTAGTATCAGCCAGAGAGACTCACTCACAGGAGGTTTTTAATGCTAGAGAATCGTAGTAGCAGCCATAAAAACTCACTTACAATGGATTTTAATGGTAGAAAATCGTAGTAGTGGTTGTAAAAACTGACGCACAATAGATTTTTAACTCAAGAAAATTGTAGTAACAGTGTTTAAATCTCACTCAAGATTGACCTGGGGTGTGATGGTGTGTAGTCTTCCTGTTTTTATGTTTACATATCATACCATCTTAATAACGTATTTAGTATTAATTTCGTTTCAGAGCTATATTTTATAGGAACAGTTGTTGTGTACAAACTTTACAATCAGCAATGATTAGAATCTGATGCAAGTGAGCAGCAAAAAGAAACAGAACCATCATGTAATATTTACTCAATAAAATTATAAGTTTGTGTCTATGACTAATAGATATTATTAGAACTTCATCATATAGCTCAAACTGATTAGCACTCCATTGTACTGCTCAGGGTGTTTACGAAGTTCGTGGAAATAAGTAAGGAGGTTATAAAGTTAAATGTCAACTTTGAGGAATGTATTCTGTAATATAGCCGAAGTGATATAAATGGCGGGACATCCATCATCCATGTTCGGCAGAGAAAACTAAAGTTGATCTCGTTTTCAGCTAATTAAATGTATGATTGGTACATTCTGGTACATTTTATACTTGTAGTAAGCTTATATAAATGTGATTGTACCATCAAATGAGTTCATTATGGTTACAATGAGATATAGAACTCGAGAGAAGCCCACTCCAAAGAACAGTATTAGATGTGCGATCATTTGCAAGCCTAAAGCTGGATTTCCACTCTTTTATGTTTTTTAGCAAGACAGTCAAATAAATAATAAAAATAATTTTGCAGTCACCCATGTGGGTCTTTTTCTTGTCACCCAATTTTATGTGAGATCATTCCATTAATAAGTCACAATTCTTCAATTTTATTTTATGAACTCGTATTTGAGATTGTTGAACTCGTATTCAAGTTTTTTAGGTTAAATCGTAGTGAACAATTATAGTGCAACACCATCATTCTTTCATTCCATTTCTTTCTCTAAAATTCCCAGACGAACCATGCATGAATATTTTTTTTGCTTCTTTCACATGCAAAAAATCGTTTGACATGACTAGATGAGAAAAGATGTAATATCTGGTTTACATTACACACAATACATTGTAAGAGCACAAGAGGCTTTGAGGTAATTATATTTAGCAAGCATGAGGTAGATGAGAACCATGTAGAACATGAGTGTGTTGTTCTTTCATCATTCAGGTTAGATAAATCTTCTTTTCCGAGAAATCTAAAATAACTGACAGGTATTTAAGCACAAAGACAAATGGAACTATTTTAGTATAAAATGAATGAATGTTGATTTTTCATTGCCTTTGTCCTGAGTTCTCATCATGAAAAGCAATTTTTTGATGTAAGAAATCTTCATTTGTACCACGTAAAATCGCTTGTAAAACCATGTTTTAACATAAGAAATCTCCGTTCGTAGCATGTAAAATCATCGTTTGTAGCATGTAAAATCATTGCAAAATTCATGTTATGTAAAAAAATTCATGTTATGTAAAATCGTTTTAAAACCACGTTTTAACATAAGAAATCTTAATTCGTGACATATAAAATCATTTTAAAACACTTTTTTAACATAAGAAATCTTTGTTTGTGCCATGAAAAATGATAAAAGAGTTTTTAATGTAAAAAATCATTTGTGGTACGTAAAATGAAATGTTCCCTGGAGAAATATAATTTCAACAAAATGCTTTTGTCAGGCATTTCTTATTTCTAATAGAAGTGGACATATTTTCATGTGGCTAGCCTACATAGTATATTTATTATGTTCAGTAAGGGCCATGATGGAAGTCCTGATTATAATAAAAGCTCCCAATAGAGCTTACAGACATTTCTACTCAAACAGACAACTTCCAAAGAAAAACCGTCATCCACAAGGGGGATTTAACCATAGTCATTCTACAATTCAGACTAGACTACAGTCATCACTACAGTCACTTTTATTTCTATAATTTTTATAATAATAATGTTGAATGTATCACTTTAAAAATGCTACCTACTATGAGTGATATTAGTTCATTATGTTGGTACAGACAACAGCACAAATGACACTGGAACTCTAGTTAGTGAATGTATCTCACTTGGTAGTAATACCATGCTTCAAGCCATTATGAGGTTACTGCTAGTAGAGGTTTGAAAAAGAAGTGGATCATTGTGGAAAACCAGATTTTAATGGAATGCTGTCTAGAAAGTAATCCAGAAGAGACAAAAGGAAGAACGGTTTTGATAATTTGATACTAATATGAAAGTTGTTAAACTAGTATTGTGTTACAAAGCATTAGTTCTTAGATGATCAGAGCTTATTGCTAAAATAGTTGTAGAAAGGGAGCAATAGGAACAGGTGTATTAAAAATGTAAGATATTGGTGTTTGTCAGTCCAGTATTTTATTACCTGCCAGTCATGCTAGAGGTCAGTACAGAAAATATGTAATGCTGATTGGGTGTTGGTACAGGCACAGGCACAGGCACCGAGAGTACTGACTGGTTTCATAGAAATAACATAATAGTAGATAAAAATATGAACATAAACAAACATATAAATGCTAACTTTGCCTTTTGACAGGTTGATGAGATAAATAGGCATATATCAACAATAAATCCTTAGAAAAACTGAGTCTCCGGAAATAAGTAGGTCCAAACATATAACCAGAAAAACGACTATTTTCTTCTCTTTTATCAACAAATGTAGCTACATTCAATTCGCTCAGCATAGCTAACAGTTATAAAAATGTAGCAAGTTTTAATTCGTATCTTAGTAGGTGCCTATCAGCTGCCATTCCAAAATATGTCTAGCTTATTTGATAAACAACAACATCTTCCCATTCTCAATCCTGTAAACCTTGTGGTGTTTAAAATTTATCCATGTAGCTAGCTATACAATAAATCCAAGTAAAATGTTTTGAATTCAGATATATACTTGGTATCTTCTTTTTCTTGTACTCAGATCAGTAATAGTGTTTTAAAAATAACATACTAAACGTTCTTGTTCTCAGCAGCAAAACAATGAAAAAGCATAATTGGAATATTTCTGATTCTGAGGAAGAACGAAACATGACCGTGTTGAAACTTACATTAATTTGAACATTTCTTATAATAATTATTTTAAGTATTAGAAAGTTAAAAGTTGGGAGAATTTAATCAAATTCGAAATTAAAAAAATGTTTTCTTGAGTTTTGCCAAGTAATAAACAGGATACTGACTCTTTATTTTGTCTGTACAGAAATTACAAAGCTCAAAGTCCAATACACAGAGCTCCAGACCATTAGCTGGACCTTGGGCTTTTTTCCTGTACAGACCATACAAAGAATCAGTATCCCGCTAGCAACTCATAATGATACAATATTGTCAGAACACTAAACCTAAATTCTAATGCTTCAGAAATACCTCAGTAATGCTTCAAAATCACAAACATTCCATGCTTAAAGTGCTAGTGAAACAAGTATTCCATGATTAAAGTGCTAGTGAAACACAAGCATTCCATACATAAATATTAATGCTTCCATTCCAGATTTAGCTAATGCTCCCATTACGAAAAATAACAAAAGCATTATTAGCATTATTAAAAATATGAGTAACTTTAGTATTAAGCTTTTCACACTCCCAATATTATAGTGTATTAATATCTTATGCTTTTTTTGAACACGATACTGTTATGACTTCCTGGAGTGAATCCTAATCTACTTTTATCTTCCTAAAACAAAATACGCAAATTGGCTAAATTTATCAGCTGTTAAATTATATTAACATTGTGGCTAACTGTTGATTGGTAGCATGTATTTTATATTAGTATTTTGATTTTTCAAAAAAAACCACCTATTTAGTGGCTCTTATTTGAGTGTACATCTTATTTGAGTATACATTTTATTTGAGTGTACATTTTATTTGAGTGTACATTTTATTTGAGTGTACATTTTATTTGAGTATACATTTTATTTGAGTGTACATCTTATTTGAGTATACATCTTATTTGAGTATACATTTTATTTGAGTGTACATTTTATTTGAGTGTACATTTTATTTGAGTGTACATTTTGTTTGAGTGTACATTTTGTTCTATCACTCATTGTCATTCGTTACATTTCTATTTGTTTTACAAGCATCTTATTCCAACTATTTTTTATATATGGTTAAGCAAGCTAGTATAAGAAGGAGAAGGAAATTCCATGGTAATCGATGGATTTCTTTAGTAAATAACGAGAGAAGTACTAAATGAATGATGGTGAATCCCCTTCATCCCCTGCTAACTCTGACAGTATTAATAAACAAACTGGAACTTATAACATATCTGATAACTCTCTTGTTGGTCCAATGCAAAAAATACAATTCTCCAGCTGTTATTCTTTCTCAACAAACAACACCTAATACCTCTGATACAACTAATACTGTTACTGATAATTCTCAACAAGAACTTATGAGAATCTTATTCATCACCTTTTTTCATCTTTATCCCCAACTTCATCAACAAAAGCATATAACAATAAGCAACATTCTGTTGGTAATATAATTATAGGTACACATATATTCATTTCCTCAGTTGTAAACAAAAATCAGTAGGACTATTCGATACTAGATGTAGATAAGAAGATAGGACTGATACAGGTGTGGGAAGGCATGTTTGTAAGTAATTTATGAATCATTATTATTATGAATAAGAATCATGAATTTCTCAAAATCTATGCAAACTTACATGCTAACAATGAAAGAAGTATTAAAGTAAAAATAAATTTAAAATTTATAACCAACCTGCGCCAACATAGCCTACAGCTTGTGCAGCACGCACAGCTGCCTCACCAAGTTTGCACTGCATCTCATTTGTTACTCCAGGCTAGAATAAAAAGTAACTATTATTAACACATTAACAATTTTTATCAGCCTTTCTGAGAGTTTGGTAATTTAAATAAGATCATGGTTCTGAAATATCAAGCAATATATTAGCACATTACCAAATAATGCATATTATTTGTAAAAAAACAAACTTGAGCATTAATGTTAAGGTTACTCGATTCCTTTTATGTGATAATTATCAGATTTCTCAACTTAAACCCTTGTTACAGAACAATTTTTTTCTATTAGACAAATATTTATACGTGGTAATTATTTCAGAAATATTTACAAGTAAAAGCTCTGTTATCAATGTAAGCCCCGTACGGGCAAAATTAAAAAGAAAATGTCTTATTTCCAGGGCATTACAAAGACTCTGGGAACATGACACATGGTCTGACACAAGCTATGATAATAATAGGAAGGTATCCAATATAGCAGATGTCAGGCGATGGAGTAAAAATATATTAAAATAAATCTTATTAATATAAAACAAAATTTGAGGAGCAGGCAACACAGACATCACGATTAGGTATACTGCCTATAGCACTAAACGAAAAATCACTATAAACATCTTGTGGGAAAGGACAACCAAGTGAGTTGATCCATTGGACCACAGAATAGATAGATAAACATCAAAGTTTGCAGAAAGTATTTAAGAAGAGTAAGAAGTAATGATAAGAATAAAATTTGGTGCAATCAAATCTCAATTTACAAATTAAATGTGACGCTCTCTGGGAAAAGGTACCAACTTGCATTTCGTATTTCATATATTAAACAAAGGAAATATGAATACGTATTTCTGACTGCATGATTATTTTATCATTGTTTCTACACAATAGATATTTCGTATTTATGCAAGAAAAATCATATTTCTATGTATATTATATGATTTAAAATCGCGTTTTTTAAAAGTAGAAATCGTACTTTACGTCTTTTATTAAAAATATTTCATATATTCCAATGTACGATATTTATATTCCTGTTGTTTCTTAATATGAAAATGTTAATTTGTTTTTAATGTTTTTAATTGCTTATATTATAGTGCCTGATTTCAGTCACTTCACAAATTCATAGTATAATTGAATATAACAATGTTCCAGCCTGATCTAACTTCAGTTGTTTCATGCTTACTAAATATAATTACCTCAAAACCTTTCATGCTCTTTTGATAGTATTTTGTGTATTACATCTTTTCTTTTCTAGTCACGTCAATCCAATTTTTACATGAAAGAATTTCGAATTTCCTGCCTGTTTGTCTGGGGATTTTTAGAGAAAGAAACAGAAGGAAAGAATTATGGCGTTCCACTCTTGATCACTACAATTTCACCTAACAAACTCGAATTCGATTTCATGAAATAAAGTTGAAGAATAGTTTGTGGCTTATTAATGGGATGATCTCACGTGAAATTGGGTGACAAAAAACAGACCCACACGGGCGGGTGCAAAATTAGTTTTATTATTTATTGGAGTGTCTTACTAAAATGCCTGGTGCATAAGTCTCTTAACATAAAATAAAGGTGGTCTAGCATTAATCCATCGACATATACACAGAGTTTACTTATTTATTCTAGCCAGTAAGTTTCGACACACTTCTAATCTCTCTACAGTGCATCACCTGTATGTTTGATATTTTTCTTTGCTGGTGTTTTACACGCTTAATGGAGGTATCATCTAGTTTGCTGATTTACACTTAACATCAAGGGTGTACTGCATTCTGTGATGATTAATGGAATAATTATTATATTGATATCTAAAATATTGGTTTTTATGGGTATGTCAAATCAAAAAGAAAAACTTAATATAATTCCGTCAAACCGACGTTAAAACGTATTTATTTACTTTTTCTTCCCCCGCTTTATATAAATTTTAATCAAAATTAAATTTACACTCTCCTTGTAGGTAAAAAATGTTGGTTAACCTTTAACAAGTTGTTTGAGATGTATAGTAGTAAGTTTGCGAATGAGAGAACATGTCTACTATAAATGTTTCAATTTTATAAGGGAAATATTAATCTTCCTTTTACATTTGGGATTCCATTTTGTCACGAACATACATGCCACCGCATGAGGTGCATTAATCCGGAAATAGTGATTAGGAAAATTTTTCAATTTCAATGCTGTAGATTGTCATTATTGGAATTATTTGTATCTAATATTTACTTTGCAGCATTTCAGGAAATGGTTCCAATTGTCATGAAAGTTCATCCATAGTAACATTTCAAGCATAGAAATTCTTTCTAATAGCATGAAATATCATTTAGCTCTGTATTGAAAAAAGTCGTACATTTGGTTAGTCTGGAATATTCATTTATGAAAATTCCTCAATCCGGAATTCTGGAACAGTCGGGAAAAGTGGCATCTCTGCATGAAACAAAATGGTACCAGTAACAGGCCTGGGTGGGAATGGCATGTGATTGCACTAGTATGTGTGTAACTTCGTACCCAGGGCCTCTTTCACTTTTTTATATCGGTCCTCTGTGCCCACTCATGTCATGGTTGATTTAAGTCAGATTTCCAGGAAAAATAAATTAAATGATTGTGATTGTGATAGGAATATCATGGAAATAGTATTGTCCTTTGGTATTCCTTGCCGCACTAGTTATGAGGATATTTTTACTATTTATTTATTTATTTTATTTGTTTAGTTATATATTTATTAATTTATTTATTTGCTTCTTTTAAATGTATTTATTATGATTTTAATGTGGTAAATAGAATTAGTATTGGTTGAGGCAAATTTTCCTTATAGAGAAAATGCCAAACTTGGAAAACTTTCTGTCCATGGAAATATTTCAGCCAGAGGAAATCCAGCTTTAGTTTTGCGAATTATCGCACGTCTAATAATGTTCTTTGGAGTATGTTTCTCTAGAGTTCTAGTTCTCATTGTAACCATAATGAATTCATTTGATGGCACAATCACAGTTACATAAACTTACTACAAATATAAAATGCACCGGAATGTACCAATCATACACATATATTAGCTGAAAATGAGCTCAACTTTAGTTTTCTCTGCTGAACGTGGACGATGGATGTCCAGCTATTTATATCACTTCGGCTATTTTACAGAATACATTCCACAAAGTTGACTTTATAACCTCCTTACTCATTCCATGAATTTCACAAATACAGAGCCCCTGAGCAGTGTGCGATGGAGTGCAAATCAGTTTGAAATGTATGATGTAGTTCTAATATATCTATTAGTCATAAGCCAAATAAACAAATGCACAAGGGAAGGGATGGTTTTGATGGTTTTGTTTCTCTTTACTGTTCACTTGTGTCAGATTCTAATCACTGCCGATTGTTCACAACAATTGTTCCTATAAAGTAAAACCCTGCAACGAAATTAATATTAAATAACTTATTAGGATGGTGTGAAATGTAAACATAAAAACTTGAAGACCGCACGCTATCAAACCCCAGGTAGAACTTGAGTGAGATTTAAACACCACTACTACAATATTTTCTAGAGTTAAATACCTATCGTAACTGAGGTTTTACAGCTGCTACTAGGAATTTCTACCATTAAAAACCTTTACAAGAGCGACTTTTACGTTTGCTACCACACCTTTCTAGCATTAGAATACTATCGTGAGTGAGTTTTTATGACCTCTACTATGATCTTCTACCATTTAAAACCTTTACACAAGTGACTTTCACACTTGCTACCACACTTTTCTAGTATTAGAAACCTATCATGGGTGAGATTTTATGGCCGCTACTACGATTTTCTAGCATTAAAATCCTACTGTGAGTTTTTACGACCGATAGTACGATTTTCCACTGTTTAAAATCTATCATGAGTGAGTGTTTATGGCCCTATTAAGATTGTCTAGAGTTAAAAACCTATCGTGACTGAGTTTATACAGCTGCTACTAGGATTTTCTACCATTAAAAACCTTTACCTGAGTGACTTTTACGTTTGCTACCATACTGTTCTAGCATTAGAAACCTATTGTGAGTGAGTTTTTACAGCCACTACAACGATTAACTAATGTTAAAAACCTACTGTGAGTGAGTTTCTATGACCGATACTATGATTTTCTACCATTTAATACCATAACAATTTTATTATTTTGATATTAGTGGCGCATATTCAGATTTAACTATTCACAGTTTGGAATCCCTTTAAACGATTTTATATGAAATGATTTTTTAACAAACTATTTGTAACGATGAATGGAGATGGTCCCTTAATAGTTAATTGTGATATCCCTGTACTGTGATTCTGTTATAACAATTCATTATCTGGTTTATAACAAAGTACAATACTTTGGAATTTATCAATACATGAATTAAAAATAATTATAAATGAAGGCAACATATCAGAAATATTTCCTGAATGTTGATCTGATGTACCTTGGTGTTACAGCTAAACAAATAATGTCTGTTTCTAAAAGAATGTCATCATGTGCAATAAATATCAATAGCATGCTTAGAATTTAGTATTTAAAAGTGATGTTGTTAATGATGATACAGGTGTTACTATACAGCCAGACAGTGGCTCTATATTATGTCATGACACATTCGGTCATACTCCAGAACTATTCTGAGACCATCTCTTATAGCTGTATTCTTGTAATCATCTTCATATAATTTTAAAAAGCCCATAAAGAAGTTACATGACTCAAAGCAATATACATTTAACCATAAATAAATATTCATTGTTTCTCAACTTTATACTTGCAACCACTTTTTTTCACTTGATCATAGGTCTTCCAGTTTTTGTTTTTTTTTCACTTCAAGTTCTAAATCTTGTTG
Organism: Bythotiara depressa; assembly: GCA_027564595.1. Lineage (NCBI taxonomy): Eukaryota > Metazoa > Cnidaria > Hydrozoa > Anthoathecata > Bythotiaridae > Bythotiara > Bythotiara depressa. The sequence continues at coordinate 5,586 of JANTOQ010202032.1, read as the reverse complement.
GAAAGAAAATGTGTTACCTATTTTAAATATCTAATTTAACCAAAGTACAATACTCTCCCTTATTGCTAGTAATTGGTTAAATAATTACTAATTTGTTATTTAACACCATTCATTGTGTGTGTAAAATAAAAGAATATTAGCATCTTTGTGCGTGAAGGATGTCATGGTAAGTGCAAGACATAAATAAAAGAAATGTAGTTCAGAAAACAAACACCTTCCATCATAAAGTCAATGAATAAGTTATCACAAGCGACTTACTACGGCCTGCTACTACACTTTTCCAACTTAAAAAAGCTGTCACGAGTAACTTTTTAGGCTCCTACTACAATTTTCGAAATTAAAAATGTTATCATGAGTGAGATGCTATGGCCTCTACTATGATTTTCTAGCTTAAAAAAGCTATCACAAGTTACGTTTTATGGCTGTTACTATGATTCTCTAGCTTAGAAAAGCTATATAGCGAGTAACTTAAGAAAGCAACTTGACCTGCAATAGAAGTTGTATTACCATTATTCCACTACTCGTTCACAGAAATAAACATTTTATTCCTTTTGTTTTTCAGAAAAGATTTTTTCGATACATATTTAAAAAATATTTTCATCTCATTTATAAAATTCCCAAAGAACAGCTTGCTTTTTTCAATAAAAATCGATTGTTGTGACTAGAAAAGATGTAATAACTGGTTTCTATTACATGCAATACACATCTTGGGAATAACTAATTATATAGAGAAGCTAATCTCAATTAAATATCAGCTTTAAGTTGATACCAGAAACTTCTAATTTTTTTCATGCTGGTTACAAAAATACATGTGCCAAAAAGCAACAGCAGAAAAATAATGAGGCAGTATGTTCAGTAAGTATGGGGTAGTTTACATATAGCACGAGAACTATGTACAACATGAGTGAGTTGTTCTTTCATCATTCCGGATATTCTTTTCTTGGAATATTTAAAATAACTGCCAGGTCTTTAATCACAATGCCAGCTGGAACTTTTAGAATATAAAATGAATGAAGGTTGTAAAGTAAACATTATGGCCTAATGTACAATGAAAATATTTACACCCTATTTGTTATTGTGCTATGTTGCTAAATAATAACGTTTTACAGATTTATTGATGCAGCAGAGTAAACGGTTCTTATTTTAATTTGCTAACATCATACTTTATGTTAAGGAAATGTAAGGGAGTATTTAAAGTAATATATTAGTTCATTGAGAAAAACAAATGATCTTGTTAGCTATTTTTGTACTTGTGTAATGAATGACTCACAAAATAGTTGTTTAGGCCAGGTTTTCTGCACTGTATACACTTACACAAAATGCTTACAATTACAATTACAAATATTTGTATAGATCTGCTGCTGCTAGTTACTTTAATAAGTTGAAAACAACAATACAAAAGTGAAGTCATGAGGCACATGCTAGTAGTGTAATCAGCATTATGTGTGAGTATACTACAAGCATGATTAAGTCACAGAAGGATTATTATTTAAAGATCACATACTGCTGGAGCTTCTTCAATAATCTTCTGATGTCTCCTCTGTACACTGCAGTCACGTTCAAAAAGATAAACAGTATTTCCATATTTATCTGCAAACACTTGCACTTCCACATGCCTGCAACAAACATAAACATGTTGATATGAAAATGATGAGTTCCTTAACATCACCCAACTCCTTAGTTAACATTCTTTAAAATATACTATTTCAAGGAAGTTGTTTCTTCGTCAGATACATGGAATGAAATAATTCAAAATAATTTATTGTTCCAGAGAAACTTAAACCTACTGTCTCAAAATCAACTCTTGATAGCAGTATCCTTAAATATTTTTAGGTAGATTTTCAACTACAACTAAAAGCATGCATCGTGAATTTTTCAAATTCTCCTTAGATATGTTAAAAGTTAAAAGCCTGGTTTTTATCAGCATTGTTAAAATATTTCAGGAACTTTTTTTAAATTCTAGACATGTAAATTTAGCTATTAATAGAGCAATTATACAAATTTTCAAGCTTATTAAAAGACTGATTTCTCAAAACAAAGCATTCTGAGTAAAATATTACATAGCAATATTTTCTACTTGTAAGAATAAAAAAATCATTTTCTTGAAACAGTGTTTTTTTAAAAAGTCAGCCAAAATGGGGCAAGTTACCACAATGATTTAATATTCCCTTGAATCTCTCTTACTACCTTTTACCTGTGATATGGTATATATGGTATATACCATATATTTATCTTGTCATAGACTTGGGCTACATTTTGTGAGACATTTCTTTCATCAGCGGGAAGTTAGATTATTGAAAATTTCATATAATACAAATAAAGAAGCATATAATTTAATTACATTATACCTTATGGGTGGTTTGCGGACACAAAATGACAATACTGTGTACAGACCCAGGGTGGATCAAAATATAAAATTCACACCACTATGGACAAATATTTCTGGACATAAATGTGACAACTAGTTATTAATTCCTGTTTTGGAATTTGGTCAGAGCTGGTATTCATATATCTGGGATATTACCTAAGATATTATTAATATAGTTTTCACCGTAACTCCTTTGTACAATTCTTTATCTTTTTTGTGAAAGTCACTCACAATAGCCTCTTAAATGTATAATATAGTAATAATGGGCATAAAAAGTCACTCATGACAACTCTTGAAAGCTAGTGTCTGACATAAAACATCATGCAAACATTAAAACACGGCGGTTTTACAGCTAATTTACGTGAAGAGAATGAAGAGTTCTTACATTGAAACATTTAAGTGACATGGACAAAGATTTCATCCATAAAAACAAGGATTTACATGCCACAAACATAAATTTCTTACATTAAAAAATTGCTTTACCACAGTTTTACATTAGAGAAACCAATAATTCTTACATTAAAAAATTGTTTTACCACAGATTTACATAAGGGAAACCAATAATTCTTACATTAAAAAATTGCTTTGCCATGGTTTTACATAAGAGAAAGCAATAATTCTTACATTAAAACATGATTTTACCATGATTTATATGTTCTTATGTTCTTAAGATTTCTATGTTAAAACAGTTTTATCGCGATTTTACGAGCCACAAATTAAGATTTCTTATGTAAAATCACAAAATGGTATTGCTTCAACTTTGACATTTACAGATAAACAAAGTGGTTGTCTGGTTAAGTAGAAGAAAAATAAAAGTTAATAATCTGAAGTTAATGATTTTAACAACTTTGTGCCCAGACTGCTTTATATGTTACTTTTCTGTATTACAGTGAAGTTAATAAAGCATTTTTCAAAGTTTTATCGTATTAATGCATCAAGAGTGGGAGTTTTCATTGAAATAAATAACAGCTAGTAACTACTTTGCATGACTTTACACTCTCTGTGTAAGCTGTTTGTTGACTTCTTTTTGTTTTCTTTAATGTGTTGTGACATCTTTATCAATGTTCTTTTCACTTACTTAACCATAATTAACTTAGTTCGCATGCATATTTCACTATTCATCTCGTCATTGTTTAAAGTATTTAAAATTACTATTCATTTATATATTTTATTTACCTTTTTTTCATTACAATGGGAAGAAAAAACTATGACACCAACAGAGAAAGAATGTAAAGAAATTTATATTGACTACATGATTACTTTTAACAATGTATGTTCTTACATACTTTCAGATGACAGTTAAAACACGAAGAGGCATGAAAAACTTTGTGGCTGAACAAGGGCACTTTTAGTGGCAAAAGGGCAAACTTAATCAGCAAAAACTTAATCAACAAAAAGGGTAAGCCAACCTCACCATATTCCTATCTATGCGTTTTTTAGCCAATTCAAGGATATTGTGTGTGTGTGTGCGTGTGTGCGTGCATGCATGCAGTGTGAGTATCGCCTGATCATGTCAATAATTTGTAGACCCACAATTTTATTTAAACCAGGAAAATTTAGATGGGTGCAAGAACACTTAGGAATGTGATGGTGTGCAAAAAATATTTTCTACAAATGTTAGGTGGTTTTTCTAAGACACTATCCTTACTTTAAACAGGCCTTATTAAACAACAATAATTTTCCTTCCTCCAATGATAAAAAAACTGTAAAAACTATTTATATATAAGCCAAAATGTTTTAGCACATATCATATTCTAGTGATAAAAAATTATGATTAACTAATTTTCTATTTTGATTTCTCTATCTCATCATATTCTAGTGACAAAAAAACTGTAAAAACTATTTATATAAGCCAAAATGTTTTAGCACATATCATATTCTACTGACAAAAAATCATATTCTAGTGACAAAAAATCATATTCTAGTGACAACTTTAAACAAGAACAGTGAAATATTTTAAATGTTTAAAACAATGAGGAGATGAACATTGAAATATTTTAAATATTTTTAAACAAGAACAGTGAAATAAATATTGTTATGACTTTTGTTTATTGTTCAAAGTTTTTTCCCACCTGACTGATTTTTCCTTCCTTCAAATTAAAAGATGTACAAAACTGGTTTCCACACACTTAGTAGATGTTTTTACTATATGTATGAAAATATTAATTATTGCTTCCACAAACTGTTCTGCTATATTTTCCTAGAAGACTTGTTTTGGAAGTTTTCATAATGCATGTTAAAATTTTTTAAAACAACATGGTTATAAACATGTTTGTCTCTACAGAATAAATATTACTATTAATTGAAGTTGGGGCTACATCCTCATGATTCTAAAATAAATCATTTGTAAATGTTAAGAAAAAATAGAAAAAAATATTTGAGAATAAAATATTAATTATAAACAAGTAAGTTGATATAAATATGCTTGTAGTTACAAGCAAATAAAAAACAGGTCTAAATATTATGAAACTGACCTGTTGCACACACTGTCTGTTTGATTAACCTGTCCTGAATGGTAGATGTCCAGTCAGTAAACATTATTCACAAATTCAGGAGGTAAAAATTGAAAACAATATTTCAATGTAAATATGTTTGTTCCTAGTGTATACAATACACTAACCTCCTGGTTAATTTAGCAGTTTTATGAGTTGGAATTTTTAAAGTATCGAATTTTAAATGTTTGTAAGTATATAATAATGAACGGAAACCTGTCGTGAGTGATTTTTTTACAGCCCCTACTACAATTTTCTGTCATTAAATACCTATCGTGAGTGAGTATTTACTGCCGCTACCACAATTTTCTACCATTAAATACATCGTGGGTGAGTATTTATGGCTGCTACTATGATTTTCTAGCATTAGAAACCTACTGTAAGTGAATTTTTACAGCTGCTACCACAATTGTCTAGTGCTAAAAACCAATTGTAAGTGAGTTTCTGTGGCTGCTATCACAGTTTTCTAGCGTTAAAAACTTATCGTGAGTGATTTTTTCATGGTCACAACTACGATTTTCTAGCGTAAAAACCTATCATCAGTCTTGGTCATGAATATTTAGACCCGCATGTGGTAAGTCACACACCATATCCTCTGAGTGCATGTGGTGAAAATCATCAGGCTCAGGGATTATTCCAAGCACTTTTTTACTACCGGTAAACGGTAGTAGAAACTCAATCTTTAATTGAGTTTTTAAACTCAATCTTCTTGTCAGAATTTTTTTT
>JANTOQ010201921.1:0-14109 GCA_027564595.1 Bythotiara depressa | reverse complement strand
TTATGGTACGTAATTAGCGTTAAATGATAAGTTGAGTATAAACTTGGTCATAATACATATGGACACATCCCCAACGCCTTTTTTCCCTTTTTGAAGTGCTAATCTCACCAAAACAGCATGTGACACGAAAGTGTACAACAGTGTAAAGAGATTAAATTAATTTTTTTAGTTTAATCGATTTACTACACGGATAGAGAAGGAAGAGGCTTCCCTTGCTAAGGTTTTGTGACGTCCTAAAATCACACATGCCTGAGAAGCGAAGAAACGTTCTGAGGATCTTCATAAAAAGGCACCAGTTAATGTACATTCAAGGAAGGTGCAGTAGAGTTCATGTGACATCAACCACCCCATTTTCATTTTCAAGAAAATATGGATAAGCAGGAATTGGAACTACATTCAAGTACAAAATATTTGGCACAAATGGGATTTTAGACCACATTTATGCTTGGCCATTTTTCCTCAAATGTGCAAAAAATGAAGAAGTTGTTAAGTGGAAAGTTGGTAGGAATGTAAATACGCATGTTTTCTTACGAAAAGCATCGGAAATTGTACATGTTTTAAGGTTTGAAAGTTGTGGCGGGACTCAAAGAAGAGCTGTTTCAACTAAAATCAAAAACGGTCTTATCATAGATCCAAAGGACGAAAATGGACCAATTAGGATGCTAGGAAGTCTCTCCCCTTGCTCACCTGTGCTGTACAACCACAGTTACTTCATTACCAAAGTACCTAAGAGTCTTAAAGTCTTAAATCATAGGTAAACTGAAAAAGTTTAACTTATAAGTTCTTTATACGTGTATTCACTTAAACATCACTTGTAGCGAACGTATTTTGGTCAATTTGGAACGTTGTGCCAAATATTTATGACCAGGAATGTAGAACCAAAATAGTCACTTTATGCAACCAGGTATGGATTAAAACTTAGTTTAACCAAACCAGCTACCAACCTCGTTCCCAGGGTATCTTTCTCTTTTTGATATTCAAAAAGAGAAAGATGCCCCGGGAACGAGGTTGTCCAGCTACGATACAATCCTGATTATGTCAGCCCAAATAGAAGGTCCCATAGATCATCACTCATTATAGACAGGTCCTTCAGAACTTTAGATGAGATATGGGCTTATGACTTCCCATAGTCTACAATGTAACATTATTTTCGAAATAACTCATCTTCGCTTGCCCCTGAATTTAGCTACTTTGTCCCGTTATGACTTGGTGAAACATACACCTAATTAAGGTATGTACAATTTACGATAGTTTTCAAGAATATGCATTGGGATGTGCAATCCTACGATGTTTCCGACATCTCATACCCTATTCATGTTCTCTGGACACTTAACTGGAATGGGGCTACGCACGAATGAAGCCTAAAATAGTAAATGTTCCACTTATTTCGTCCCTTGATTGTAGTTCTGTTTTCCGTTGCTGAATAGTAAAAAAGTTTAACCCTATCTTACCTGGTGTCCCCCGGAAATTATTCAAATCTATATTCATTTCTTTGTTGCTTTGCTTTTTCCAGGGGTGTCACTAATTGAAAATAAAACGAAAAACAAGTCCCCCTGATCTTTCATAAATTGTAAAGTTTGTTATTAGATAGTTTGTAATAGGCAGGAGGTGCCCAGGCATTATAGGGTTGAAATATATTCCTGGATTTTTAATTACGCCTTCTAATCCAACAATAGTGCTGCTAATGCGCCTAAAATTCTCAAATAAGTCACATCATCAATATGCTCCATCTCATTATTTACTTGACCTCGAGATTTTTCTGCGTGGTTTCCTTCGAATACTAAATCATTGTATCAGAGTTTGATATTATCTATAATGTGGTTAAAATTTATGGCATTATCTGTTGCTAATAAAGATCGTTCCAGTATGTATCCGGATAAGATTAAAAAGAACGATACCATGGTTTCAATAAACAGAAACATTTGTTTTTCATCGTAATATCAAGCCACATACCATCAAAAGTGAGGGTTTATTTAATGGGCTACACTGCTCAATGTTACATTTATGGTCTTGGGCATTAAAACTGTATTCAATAGAGTGACAAAGGAAAGGAAATTCTAATTTAATTAATTAATAGAAATTCCATTATTGGGAGTAACAATGAATATGGACGGGTGGAGCTAATTCGTGTCATGTTCCGCATGTTTTCTCACATGCATTTCCCCGGATTTGTTTAGAAATTGTCAAACAATGTCGTCTTAAATTTATTAATGTCGCACGTCCTCCTCCTATAAAGTGTTGGAAGGGGAAAATGTCTTATCTGTATCTCGATACGATCCTAAATGAAATTACCTTAATTAACATTGTTTGCCTAGATCAGCAACCTCGTTCCTAGGGTTTTTTCTCGCGCACCTTCCTCGTATCAAAAAGGCGAGAAAGCACCCTGGGAACGATGTTGCCAGATCAGTTCATTATCTGATTATGTTTAACAATTATAGTCATGGTATTTAACAAATTAAAATGAGACAGAAGAAGATTAAGGGATTAAGTTGGACCTCCTCCTTCAAATCTTCAAATCAAATTTCCCAACACGACATGGTATTTAAAAACCAACTTTTCCATACGCCTTTGTTCTAACCTTTTTAATTACATAGTGTTCCTGGAAAGAAAACAAATCCTTGCTTATTTCTTAGGTAGTTTACTTTTCCCGTTAACTATAGGAAATATAATCTAAAGCAAATTTAGTAAAAAGCTGATAAGACCCCCTGGTCATATTATAAAGGTTTCCAATGGGAAGTTTAATATAACCAGGAGGTATGCTTATGCATTAAAGTGTTATTAGACTGTTACCTCATGGACATAAATGTATGGACAAGGTGCCAGATTGAGTGAATATATTATAATAATCAAGAGTTACCTATAAACAAGCAATCAATCAATTTCAATTTTGCGAATTTTGTCAACTTCGTCTCCAGGGCATTTTCCGTCTTACCGTTAGCGGGAAACGTTTTCCTCCGCCGTTCCTCCATATCCAAAAGGAAAAAAAGCGGTGGGGACGAGGTTGGAATTTTGTAATATGTTCTCTTTTCGAATATAAAGTATTATCTTTAGGGAAATCCTTATACTGTTCTTTACATAACTAGTGTTTTGTGATTGAACTTCAAGATGTTTGATCGCAGTTATTATAGTTTAAAATTTATGTAAGTTTTATTACCTCATTCATTATAATTGACGATGATTTGTAAAATTTGGATGTAGAAATTTATTTAAGGATTATTTTTGTTGTTAATTTGATTTATAATAGATCAAAACAATAAACGTAAACATTATTATTAATTATTTTCATATTTATGGTCTCCTCAGAATAATTTATTTTAAGCGTATTTATTCGTTTCTTCCTTAAATTTTAATATTATTTGCGGGACTGACATGGTTAACACCTTATGTCATTTTATATGGCAGGTTTTAACAAATTAATTGTAATTATTAACGAGCATGTGAAAAATTATCTCACATTAAAGACTAAATATTTAACTTATGCTTAGATTCCCCATTTCCCTTCCCAACACAAGAATGGGGAATGTTGATAGGAAACCTGGTGGGTTCACATATGTCAGTGTCTTTTCGTGAAAAAACTGTCCTTACTCCATTGAACATTTCAAAATGTCACAAAGCCCCTCAATTCCCAATTCTAAGGCAAACAAGGCCTCCTGTAGTACCAAACTACTTAAGATTTGATAAAGTTGAAATTCTCTTTCTATCTATCTTTTGGTATTTTCGCATTATTTGTGGAATATTATTTTAGTAGATTTGGCACCTTATTCCAATATATTATGATTGCGATTGTAGGTTCTATTATTCGCAAAAATAGCGCCTCAAAAGATATTCGAAATAACTGTAATTTTTAGTTTTTTGTTGTATATTCCCAACCTCGTACCCAGTACTATTTTTCCTTTCCGATATGTGAGGACGGAATCAGTTATAGTAAAAAAGTAAAACGAATTCATTTTTTAACGCTTGTTTAAAGCCTTAACGACGATGCTTCTTCTTCTGTAACATGACTGATAGGGAATGGCGTTATTAATAGTTCATGGTTTCTGTCACTGAAAGAAGATAATTGTTATACTGGTAATTTTTAACTCGTTAAATTTTAATTCTTCAACATCTCGTCTAAAGGTGATCTGTTAAATATTATTAAATTACAGAGTCGCGAGATTTATCCTGCGCTTTTTCATTTAATAATTTATCATAAAATCTAGGTAATTATATTTTGGTTCCCTAAAATATATGTACGATTCGCTAAATTTATACCTACAAAATACTGTTTCGTTCTTACAGACATAATAAACTTTAATTGGTGCGATTAGCCTGTAAATAACAAACACCTCTTCGATAATGGGATAATGACGATCTAAAGACCTAATTTTCGCGTTTTAATCATGTTTTCACCATAAATATTCGATACAGGAGTAGTGAAGATAAAACAATTAAGTTATGGTTCTCTTCTACTTAAATATATATTTCTTTCTTGCAACTGTGAAAAATACAGTTGTATCATTATCTTATTTTTAGGTTAGATAGCGTGATCATATGATACATCACGTGACTATAGACAAATCCATCATGTTTCTCGTGTAAAAAGGTGTTAATATCTTGTTCATGCGACAGAAACAGAACAGAAACGTTTACGCATGAAAATCATTTAGTTTACTTAGACATTAAGTTTGAAGAAAGAAAATGTTTGATCACGGATCTAACCTAAAAAATATATCGTGCCGCTCTACACATTATAAGAATAATATAATTATTGATCTTCTACGAAGGAGAACAGTAAGTTGTCTTCTACGAAGGAGAACAACAGGTTGACTTTCAGAGAATATACTATATAGACTAAGAGATAATAAAATTATCATATATACACGTGTTTAGGTTTTGTCTATGATACATTATAGGACGACGGCAAACACAACAACACAGGAATGACACATGAAATACATACATCACAATACAATTATAACAAAAATGAATCAGGTGACCAGGCTAGAAATTTCTGTTCACAGGCTATAGTGACACTTACACGAGCGTATTTGTCAGGACATTTTATAACTGATGAGAAATTCAGATGCTAAGTAATCTACAAAACCATCGATTGTCCAGAGGCATGCTAACGGAATGCTAATCTTAATAGAAACATAAAAAGACTAACGGTGCTCTAATTTCGTAATCCATTCAAAACATTTTACATGGAACCACTTAATACTTTTAATATAAAAGGTTTGTAGCGATCACTGTTGGGGACAAGACCTGCTTATCTCACCAAACAATTCGATACAACCTTTTCACGCGAACCATTCAATAACTTCGATTATTTAGAAAACAGTTAACAGGCACTACACTGTGGCATAAAATGATCGAATATTATATCAGCTGATACACACGTTGTATTTGCACCATTGCCATCTTTAACCCTTTAATGCATACCCATACCTCCTGGTTATATTAAACTTCCTTTATAATTTTATGAGGAACCAGGAGGTCTGATCAGCTTTTAACAAATTCATTTTACAATATATTTCCAACAATTAACTCCCTGGAAGAAGAAAAATAGCAAAGAAATGACCAGTGATTTGGTTCCTTTCCGGGGGCACTATGTATTAAAGGGTTAAGAACGACAGCAGAGACTCGCAACATGAAGGTCAACATGGAGGAGAGTGATTAATTTATGCATCACGTTCCTCCATACATGAAAATCAACATATATGGAGTGATTAATTTATGCATCACGTTCCTCCATAATGATTAAAATCTAAAAGATGTATAATTTAATATATAGCTAAATTCATCTATAACGTGAACTAAGAATTCATAACGACAAAAATATTGTATTGGCATACAGCTAAAATGCTGTCATAGTAAAAAAAATAAAATGTTCGCTTTAAAAATATTAACATTACTGTCTGATATAATTGCACTTCTAAAATGCTCATTCGTTTCAATAACGTTTAATATATGTGATCGTAAAAAGCTTCCGTCATTAATCTACCATTTCGGAAGTGGTGGAAGAAAAATTACAAACCACATAAGAATGGTATTCATGCCATTAACGTCAGAAAATGTAAAAGGATGTTGGGTACTAAAAGAATGTTGGATAATAAATTATTCCATTATTCCATAAAGTCAAGAAAGAAAATACCATTTACTCCCACGTTAATTTTGGAACCCATAATTGCACAGCGGAAAAGAGCAAAAGCAAATAGATAGCATTGTTATCGATTATTCATACGAACTAAAACTCTTCTTTATGGAGTCAAAATGATAGAAACAGTGAACATTCGAGTAACTTAACGCGCACCATCATGAAATATTTATTGGCTAACAATCAATATCCGTTAATTCGATTGATTGTTAATTCAAATTCTCCCTAATAAAAAGGTCGTTCTTTGTAAAATCTTAATACGAATACATTAAATGTTCGAATTAACGAATGTTGATTGAAAAAAAAATCAAAAAAAATCTGTGCATCACTGACACGCTTCCACAAACGTCGATGGGAACACACCAGAAGCCCCCGTCCTCGTTGATTTTCCTTTATACCATCCATCCAGGCGTTTCTTCGTTACATATATGACGTCACCAACCCATAGGGCGAGTTCTTGGTCATGCGATGCAGGATATGTTGCAATAGCACGAAATCTGAAAAAATAAACAAAATAGTTGTGAACATAAAAAGGTCCAGCTATAAATGAATAAAATATAACCGTCGGTTTTGATTATTTAGGATTTATCTCGACAGTTATTTTAGGGTTGGCCACTCAAAATCAATATGCAATAGTCCCGCCTACTGCTGTTAGAAACCTCACTATAATGACCTTGCTTAATCCAGTGAAATAAACCAAGTCTCTACAATGCAACCGTTTATTACGAATAAAGAAAACAAGAAAGCAGTTGACAACAAAATCTATGTTCCAGACTTAAAAATTAAGGTTTTGCTAATCCGCTTTTCAACATGAAAGGATAGTCTAAGCTAAAATTACGAATGATAAAGTCCATAATATTTACGAGATAAATTTCTTAATCTACTTGGTTGAATCAAACATCGTTGAAATAAAAAACAGACTTACTTTTCTCCAGCCGGTTCTGGAGTGGATTGAATTACTGGGGTTGATGATTGAGTGGTCTAGAATAAAAAAAGAAACGCGTAACTTAAAAGAAAAATCATGAAAACTTTATAAAACGTCTGAGTCAAAAGAACATGTGACACACCTATATACTGTTACAAAAATAAAGTCAAATGTATTTATTTCTATTATTCTTTTATAACTAATATCAAATATTTAATATTAATCAAGGACTCAGGGCATTTGATTATAGGTGTTATACACGAATAGATTTTATTCATAAATGACAACGGGGTATTAGGAATAGGTGGTATTTGTTCAACGGTGAAAGACAATTTACCGTTTCAGGGGTCGGCGTATAAGGTGGTGGTGGTTCTGCTGGTACCATTGGACTAGGTCTCGATAGTCTATGATGAGCAGGTGCTGGCATTGAAGAACTGAAGTAAATAATTTAAAATAATTAATATTACCATAGAAACAATTCAAATGATTTTACTAAAAAAATAACTAATAAATAAATAAGAATCTTTCTCAACAATTTTCATAATATTCCACACCTTATTAGACTAACATTAATGCATTGCGTGTTGTAAATGTTCATTGGAAGTTGATTACTTACTGGTAGTATGATGGAGGAGCGGCTGGTGGGGCTTGAGATGTTTGTTGTAGAGATTGTGGAACTTGCGATGTTTGAGAACGTTTAGAAGATTTATTTTTTTTCAACATTTTGAATATACCAGACATCTAAAAGGAAATACCAGAAAATAAAGAAGATTGTAATATTTTAATAGACCTTTCTATTTTGCCAATCCAAATTTCACATACACCCTTTGTCATTCTGTCATTTTGTGTTTCCTTAGGTAAAATTCAAGATTTCATTCAAAATTCAACACTTCCTTTTCTGAGACTAGCATAGTGTGTATGTGGAATTTGCAGTCATTTTCAGTTGGCAAAATATAACAATAGAATGGTCTATAAATCCAGTAAGAATAGAATATTTAGGAACAAACGCAATTTAAATAGGAACAAACAAACAAAAACTATTCGTTTGCTTACCCCACTACTTCTTGGACTACTGTTCTCTCCATTAGGTCTTGGTGTAACTGCAGATGCACCTAATATTGATTCAGTTGGTTCACTACTATTCCGTGGGCTGCTAGATTGTGTCGGAAAGTTAAAGGTAGAGGATCCATTGGGAGCTGCATTTGGAGAAGAAGGATTTGAGCCATAACCAATAGCACTTCCAGATGGACTAGAGGTAATATCTCGCATCATCTGAGACGTGACTTGACTATAATTAATACACAGAGAAATTATTACCCTTAATGCATATATGCAACAAAAATTTCTAGAAGAGGAATAAAATCATTGGCCACTTCTATGCTATTTTGCTTTCTCCAGTGGGTTAATTATTGGAAATATAATGTAAAATAAATTTGCTAAAAGTTGATAAGACCCCTGGTTCCTCATAAAATTATAAAGGATTCCAATGGGAAGTTTAATAAAACCAGGAAGTATGCTTTACACATTACAGGCTTAAAGCATTCTTTTCACAACTTTTCTTTCTACACTTTATGGAAATTCTCATGTACCCATCATGCAACATATAAAATATATACCAACAACAACAACAATAACTGTAATAACAGTAACCAACTAAATACTCACTTGCTTAGTTTTACATAGTTTCCAGGAAACACTCCAGTTTGTCGTGACCGCAAATGATAGCCTTTATACCATGCATCAAGATATTTTTCTACCACATAGTACTGGTCACCTTGTATTAGTGCCAGTTCATCATCTTGTGATGGTGAATATGTAAACAGAGCTGTGTACCTAGAAACATGAAATAATAGTATATAAGCACATGTTTGGGTCTATTAAATTTTTTTGAAAAAATATTCAGTAAGAAGCTCTGAACCCCCTGTGTTTTAAAGTATGAAAATTGAGCTGGCATTTTAAACATAAAGTTGCTCTGAATTTCTTTTGTATTTTCAAACATGATCAGATATTCTCATATCTACATTCTTTACTTACATTCTTACACATATGAACAAAACATGTATATTACCTTTTATATTCATTTACTACAGAGGTTCTCTTATTTTATAAAAACAAATATACTTACACTTCACCAATTCCTAGTGGTGCTGGGTTTGTTGTTGGACATGACACTGACAATGTTAAGGATGGTCTGTTTGATATAGATGTTGTCAAAACTGAACTAGGCTGTGATGACGTAGTGCCAGCTGTTGTAGGAAGGGTGCATGATCTAGAGGTCAAATGATCATCTGAATGTCTCAATGCACGGTTTAATAAAACAGTATTTGCTAGAGAACGAGGCTCCTGTGATGACGATTCTGATACTCTCCTCCCTTGAGACTGAGTCCTTGTCCTTGGTTGAGGTTGATCAGCATCATCACTTAAATTCAGTGCTCGTCTATTCTGCCGTCTTTGTTCATTTGGATTCTCAACATGAATTGTGTGCCTTTTACCTTGTTCACCATTTGCTTGTGATTGGTTCAATTTGACCCATGGTGACGCAGACAGCTTTTTAGATCTTGGGCTTCTTCTTGCTTTTCGACCTTGTCGTTTCTTTTTGTTATCACTGTCTTCATCAGAACTACTTGCAGAACTGCCACTGCTACTATCCGTGTTCATAACATCTTTAGCAGCTTTGTTTAACTATAGAGAGAGGCACACTTAGAGAATGTGACTTTTGACAAAACATACAGTATATCACATGACATATATATCTACACTTAAAACAAAACCTAACTAATTTTACTGCCAACATTTACATATAAAGAATGCTCAGCTATTTTTGGACTGCATGAGTGAATTATTATTAAAAACTCCAAAGAAATAGTTACCTTCATGAAGTTAACTGGAAATATACCATATTGACCTCCCAAAATTCCCTCCAGCCAGTTGCTGTCAACTTTTTTGATTACACCAATAATATCACCCTATTAAAGGACAAAAGATGTAAGAATCAGCTGCTTTATACAAATAAACACAAGGGTGGAGCGTGTAAATAAATTCTCCTTCACATATTTTAGAGGCTTTCAATGTATATATATATATCTTCCTTTTAAAAAGATTTATTAATAAATTTATATATTAAAATATGTAACATTGAAATTAAAATAGTTTATCCCCTGGTGGTACATGGTGGACCAATGATAAAGTAGGGGGCAAGCACTCATTCTTTAACATTCCATTATTCTTTTAATTCAGATTTGTTTTCTTTTAATTCAGATTTGTTGACACATTAATGTGAATATATTTTCACATGAAATATAGTAAATAAGCTTTTGTTTATTGTGTGAAAAAGTCTTTCACAATAAAAAAAATTCTTTACACATTGGAAATCTTGTAACATGCATAGATATTATTACAAAAAGGTATAAATGATCTAATGAGATCTAATTAAACATTATAGAGCCACTAATGGTACCATAGCTGTCACACACAAACAGTTTCAGAGCACAGTCAATCATATCAAAATTCCAAAGAGATTAAGTAAGAATAAATAAGCAAAGAAAAGTTTCAAAATTCATCAAATAAATCTTTAACAGTTCATAAAGAAACTCAAAAGATTAGAATGTAAATAGATCAAATTGTATATAAATTATATATAAAAGAGAATAGTATTCATATTCAAATAATTTAATACTCCTCTAAAAAAATGAACTTTTTGCTGACAATGCAGAATACACAGCCCACAAATAAATTTTATATTATGCATCCATGAGTTAGAAATGATAAGTATGATGGCAGTAATGATGGTTAGACAAACTGATGTCAATAAAAGTGCCGAAAGCAAAAAAACATTACTATAAATTGGGCTCATTAATATAATAACATTACTTTTAAACAGGAATGGACTTAAACTTATAACCATTTTTATCCATTTTGGTATATAATTAAGTTTACTATTTTTTTAAACAATATATAACCTTCTTTATATACTTATTGCTCAAAATATTCATTCCCAAGCAATAAACGTTTGATCCTCTTTTTACAAATATGTACCACTATTTATTCTACAGTAATTAATTTTTTATCCTTTTAAATCCTTGAAGGTATCATCCTGCAGTTTTTTTTATAATGTGGTTGGAGCAGTGTTACTAACTTATGGAATCACCTGGAACCGACTAGAATCACCCATCTTGTATTTGGTTCCTAGCCCCAAACTGGGAGAAGAAAAGGAATCACATTAAGACAAAATAAAATGCTGCTTTTAGAATTTCTAGCTATTTAAAAAGATAATGGTATTTTGTATGAAAAGCAAAATTAAGACATTATTTTTTGCAATCATTTTAAACTAAATTTTTCATTTGCTTCAGGGAGTCAATAAATTATGGAAATTAAAGTTATATCTTGATCTTGAATCCTAATGTGGAATGTCCTCCTATTATAAGCCCATAAACAAAAACCATTAGTGTCGGCGGAGATCTACTCTAGAGTGACAATTGGTTTATGTATATATATATCTGGGTTGAAGAAACAAAAAAAACTTTCATTAATCCGAAATGGTACTAGAAAAGGTTTAGTTTTAATTATTTGTTGCTGTTGGTGGTACATGTTGGTTCTGGGTGATTCTGGGCTGTTCTACATAGTTGGTTCTGGATGATTCTGGCTAATTCCATAGATTAGCAACAGGAGACGTCTTAAATCTTAAAAGTATAATTTGAAAGTTGAAGTATTTTACACACATGCTGCCTATTGGTATCTTTCAAATTTATAATAGGTGATCTTTTACCAATAAATATGAAATGATAAAAAATTATTAAGGAAGGAGTAAAGTCAATATATTACCTCCCGAAATGATATCAATTCTGGTTCTTCTTTGCTTTCATAACTGAATAATGCTTTAGCAAATGGTACTTCTATTGAAATGTCATCAATATTTGGTAATGGTACTAAGATCTAGACAACAAAAAGTTATCATTGTAAAACACAGTATAACAAAAATTTATCATTGTAAAACACAGTACAACAAAAATACACACATTTATATATTTATAGACTACTTAACATGCAGAAATAAATATTATATCCTCAACAAAAGGCAAATCAGCCAAGAATATATTTTGCAACAATTAATTAAAGTTGACTGCTACTGATAAAATATGCTAAATCTGTGGAATGATATATACTGTACAGTATGTAAATTTAATTGAGAGTAACATAAAACTATATTTCTTTGGAGTGTTGTAGACAAGCAAACAGTAAAAATTCAATATTTATGTTGTATATATATATATACAGTACCTCAACAAAATTTTTGGGTATAGATCCACGTTTTCCTTTCAATATCCCTTCCAGCCAATTCTCATCAATTTCATGAACAAGTGTGATAACATCTCCTTTTGAAAAGGGTACATCACTAAACAAAATGATAACTTAATGATTCAGTCGTATTAAAAATATAAAAACAGAGTTGAAAAATGGAGCTTCAGTAACAAATCTCAAAGAAAATGATTTATATTAAATAACATCTACAGTACCTACAGGATATATATACATACATCTAAGGTTTGAAGAAGCAAAGCAAATGTGGCTCTTACCCTTCTTCATTGGAGATGAAGTTATGTAGACCTCGAGCACATGGTTGATTAAGTAAGGCTTCACACTTCACCTAAATCAGTAAAGAAAAATAAGTTTTTCACAATTTACTAAAGGAAGGATTGAACATTTATATTTATATTGTTTACATCAAAGGGTAATTCTATTATCAGAAGATGGATTCTTTGAGAAATAAGACACAATCTATATATACAGGAATTCTGACTTCAAAACATAAACAAATGTAAAAAAGCAGACAAAATATCACACATGATTCATAAGTAGATATAATGAGTAAAAGATGACAGGATAGATCATAGATTTTGTCTTCCTTTCTGATAGTTTGGTTTCAAAGTTAAAGCCTCTTTGCACATCATGGTTAAAACAACATAGAATTCAATGTGAAGTTATTCATACATAAATATGCTGAAATATAAAGATAATTTATTCACAAAAAAATAAACTTCCTACTTATTGATTAAGTAAAGAACAATACTTGTAAGGACTAACTAATTAATGAAAAGACTATTGCATCCTGTCAACAAAATTCCTTGTTCATTATATATTACAAAAATTTGGCAATTAATAAGAAAACAGATTAAGAGAATCCAGTTTTTCTGTAAAACAAAACTAACTTTGGAGTTACATATATTTTAGGTAAAAAAACCTGCTACAAATACCATTTCCTACAGATTTTTATTCAAAACATGACAATTATCTACAGATATATATATTTTTAACAAGTTTTTGCTTTAATAAAATCTATAAATAAACTAATAAATTAATAAACAAAATCTAAATCTAAAAACAAGCATTGAATGTTTTTGTTTCTAATCAAGCTATATTTGACCGACATTTATTTGCTGAGGGATTGAGGTTCACCAACTGAGCTCTCATGCCAGTAGTTTGTTTTTGTGATGTGTTTATGAAGCATTTCACAACTCTTCGCTATTGTTAGGTCCATTAAGGAAGATTTTTCTGACAAGGATATTTATTATTGATGAGAAATGGCTTAGACATAAACTGCAAGACATGAATATTATATTTCAGTATGTTTATTTTAAAATCTCAGCATTTCCCAATGCTTACATTTTCCAAGGGAATTTTAATATTTTTAAATTTACCCAAACTGGAAATTGTTTTAAATAAAGTTAACATATGCAGATGGAATCATTAAATATTTATCATTAAATTATTTGAACCAGACATTTTAAAATCTAGAACACATTGTGAGAACTAATTCAATAAGAATTTTTATAGATAATAATTTTCAAACATTACATACAGGCTTTTGTATTGGTTTCACCTGCCTACAGGAAACCTCTAAAAACAGTATTGTAATAAGATAAAGTTCCCAAATTTAGTTATAAAAATAGTAGAACAGAAAAAAATATATATAAAGTTTGAAAAAATTTCTTTACGATATTTAACAACTGAAAAAATAAAAAGAGTATATAGAAATTATATATATATACAG